>JZKD02S0072533.1:255315-269687 GCA_000966675.3 Picea glauca | reverse complement strand
ACTCATTGATCCATCTTCATCTATGCATTCTCATCAAGGACACTACATATTATATTACATAAATCATCAGTCAATAAATCCTTTGACATCAATCAATCACTTGACATCAATCAATCAAACCATTGGCATCAATGACAACATGATCCAACAGATGCAGGAACCTAGAATTTTTTTTTGCAGATTGCAGGTCCAACACTATGATCCTAGGGGAAGTGTGCAGTACAAAAGAGGTTGGGGAACATTTAAAAGAAAAAGAGCATTGACATTGTGTTATAATTGCAGAAGGTTGAGACATCTTGCTAAGGAATGTCCTGAGGTAGGCCCTATTTGTCTTTGTTGTAAGGTTATTGGTCACAAGGTTGAGGATTGTCCAAGGATTATTGCTAAAGTCAAAGGAATGAACATGAGATAAGAAAACTATGAAGAAAGTCAAGAGACCAAGGGAATATTAGAAATCCATAAAGAGAAAAGTTCAGAGGAAGTTCAAACTATGTTATTACAGCTGAAAGAAACGATGGATATTCATAAAAATGTCAGTTTACCAGAAAACCTTAAAACAAAACAGCGCATAAGTGCAAGAATAGAAGACTTTGACATAGACTGTGTCTTGGATGAAGAAACACAAGTGAATATTATGATAGAAGAAACTTGGAAAATTTTGGGAAAGCCTACTGTGGTACCTTCGTTGGGAAGGATAGGATTGTTTAAGGGTAAGATGATAACCGTTTGTGAAGAGTTACTAATGTACCTATTATTGTTCAGGGAACATTGACTAAAGAAGAATTTGAAGTCATTAAGTTTGTTGGGGACAGTGCCCCTTCCCAACTATTGTTAGGTAAGACTTGGATTGAGAAGGATGAGATCAGAAGGAAAGCAGATGCAAAAGCTACAAAAAATAAAAAGAAAGAATTAAGGGATTTCATAGCTAGGAAAATAAATCAACTGATAGTAGAATGAGAGGATAAGTTGAAGCAACAGAGAAAAGTAACAACGCAGGAGGGACAGACAGCTAGAGAATTAGCTACCAAGACTGGAAGAATGCAATAAGGCTTATAGGACCTAGCTATTCAAGAAAGAAGTATGTCCACTCAAGAAGTGTTAAGAAAAGAGATATTACCTTCAGACCCTTTGAGGGCACCTCAACAGTGCGAAGCCACTGTGCTAGGGGAAAATAAGAATAAGAATGGAAAGAGGATTCCGGAAACAATTAGAGAAACTCATATCACAAGGAAGAAGGAAAGGAAGCTCGATAAAAAGAAGGCTAAGATAGAAAAGCTACAAGAAGTTACAAAAATCAAATGGCAGACTTTGCAAACAGGAACCTCGAAGGAGGCAGGTTCGCAGGACTTGAACCTCGCTGGAACAACAGGTCCGCGTAGGATGGGACTTTGCCTTGGAGAAGCTAGATGACTGTTGGAGGCGCACTGACCATTATAATGACGCTCTGGAATGGTTAGAAAATGAATTTATGGGCTGATGGACCACTTTTGGACGTTGAGATTGCGCCACAACGAACATATTTACATTGATGGAAGCATTTCCTAGTCATTGGAAGATCTGTTACAATACGTCACTTATTTAACTTGTTAGTCGCTGCGTCGGGACCACTTTTTTCTACCCATGATTAACTGAGCCAAGAAGAGAATTATTCGTGTGTCGAGTTGTGCTATCTGGACCTAGACCTCGCCTGTCTATTTGTCTACCCCGTCGTCGATTTGTCTACCCCGCCTGTCTGTTAAAAGCTAGAATGTCAGGCGAACCTAGTGAATTAGAGAAGTATGTCGAAGAAGTTCTTAAGACGATAATGGTCGACAGACCAATATCTGAAGGTATCTAAGCATCGTCGACTAGGGGACTGCAGGCTTCCCCTTTGACCGGACATCGTTCTGGCCGTGTCAACCCCGAAACTAAACAATGAAGTAAGCACCGCGATGATCTGGCTAATGCGAAGCAGATCCCGTCGATCTTACCTGAATACATTCCACCTTTGGTTGGCACTGTTAACCGCGACAGTATCCCTCGATATTTTGAGTACATCGTGTTCACTGCGTACATTCCAAAAGGAATACGCATAGTTGGGAATCTTTTAGGACAGATCTCACTATTAAAGAACAACAAATTCAACTTAGGAGATTGGAATAACTACACCATGTAGGCGCCCAACTGCTATCTCATTAAAACAACTAGAAAGAATCCTTGCCTCGTCTCACAGCCATGAATTAAGGATTTGGCGCAGTCCATTGTGTTGAATGTGATGAAGATACCACACTTTGGCCTTCACCTGGAGGTTAACGCTTGCATTAAACTCCTTCTGTTGTGCTATCATGGAGGATACTTATGGCTTGACATGAGGATTATTGTGGATCCGGCGTTGATCCACCGGATCACAGGCTTAAGTGTGAAGGGTCCTGACCCTCAACAGTTTTATCCAGGGAAGGCCTTAGACTGTTCCTTGGTGCAACACTTCAAGGAAGCTTACGGAGAGGTAGAGAAAGGAAAGCGAGGTTACAAGGTAGCCTCTATACAGGATGGCACAGTGCACCTTGTTTTCCAACTCCTAGCTGGCAAGATCATGAGGAAGAACCACCCCACATAGGTCACCAGTTTCATGGTGGACCTCGCAGAAAAGTGTGTGGAGGGCATGCAGAAAAACTGGGCGAACTACCTCGTCAACGATCTAGAGAAGGATTATCGCGAAGCCCGGGACTTGGGATATGAATTCCATTACAGTTGGATGATCATTTTGATCGCATTTGTCGCTTGGAAAATGCCTGAAGGAGCCACCTTCCCAGAAATCGAACCCTCGGAGTCGTTGGCCACTTGGTTTTCTACTCTGTGGTACACCAATGACATGAGGAAGCAGTGGCATTCCAATGCAGTGTTTCATGCATACTATCTGCAGCTAAAGGTCACCATCAAATCATTTCCACGCATGACAACGCTCACCCTACACCAGTACCGACCAATAGCAAAGTTCTTCGTTGATCCTCATTTCATCTACATCACCACGCGTAGAGATGAGAACCAAGAATAATTACAGTCGTACTACAAGCTGACAAATGATGATATGGAGTAGATTACAAAGGAGTGGTTGGAGGAGTTTCTTGTACCTGTCGCTGATGAAAAATTATTTGACAATGACACCATAGGAAGCCCCATAGTTACCTGGGTTGAACATGTTGGACAGTCTAGTGGGACGAAGAAGAATAAAACGTAGGATGAATTCCAGGACATAGAGAGCGATGAGGAGGAAAACACTTCTGAAGATAATGGGTTTGGCTCACCAGGAGGAGATGAGGAGTCAGAAGAGCAAGGAGGAGGCAAAGCTACCACCCCTCCACCTAAGGATCCCCCTGCCGGGACAGTAACACCGTAGGAGAGGAAGGTTTCTCCAAAGAAAGCCTCAGCAAGGAAGAATACACACGCCAATAAGCCTCAGTTGGAGGCCACTCTCACAGAGGATGACATCAGTATGGTCCGCGGAGCTATGGAAGACGTCTCTGAAGACTTATTGTAGAGATATGGAGAGAAGCAAGAGGAGTTATATGGAAGGATCGAGAAGTAATTGAAGGAAGTACAACAAGTTGTTCGCTTGGTCCGCACAGTACCTACTGCGCCACCTGCACCTTCCTTGTCGCAAACTCCAGAATTGGGGGATGAACCAACCCAATTGAGAAGGCTTGTTGATGCAACAGAAGCTCGGCTCCAGAGAGCTCAGGAAGAGAAGGAGAAGGCTACAGAAGCCTTGAAAAAGGAAAAGGAATAAGTCCTAGTGCAATTACGAGCAGTGCAGGATAGTGTAGCTACCCATGAAATCAAGAAAGCAGAGTTGCAGGCGAAGTTTCAAGAGGAAAAATCCCAGCTACAGAGGGAAAATGAGTTATTATTCGCAGAGAGGGTCATGGTCAAGGAAGCGGTAAGTAACGCATGTCACTATGTGCTAGTCTTGGCACAGGAAGAGCAAGAGTCAGTCGAAGCTCAAATAGTGAAGCTCGCTTAGACCCTCCAGTAGCTTCAGGCTAAGATAATAGAATTGGAGGCCCAAACAATACCGAGCACCCTGTGGGAGGTGCATGACCAGAGGGAAGAGACCACCTAAAATGCAGTAGTAAGAATAAGATCCCTCACCTCGGAATGTAAACAACTGAGTGATAGGAGCGCCCAGACATATGAATGCCTCACCGAAGATCCAGAGCTGAGGAAACTAGAAGCATAGTTATATGAGGCGCAACAACAAGAATTTTCGTTGCAGGCGCAGATGAAGCTACTCACCGCAATGGAAATAATGAAGAGATCCCATGAGGAATGCGCAGTACAACAACAAATCACTACCCTCGACGGTAAGGTAATGGAAGTCACGCAGAAGCTACAACCTGTGAAAGATGAATCTTGTAAGGTGTTCGAAGAAATTGATGGACATGGCTCACAACTAGATCAAGTGGTTGCACTAGTAGAAGAACGCTTGGAAGGGGTTGTTGCAGAGCAGATGATCTAGGATCTCATTGAGCAGGAGGCTCAGGCGAAGCAACAAGTCTAGGCAGCTCAAGTTAAGCTCGAGGCTTTCGAAGCAAGATTGTCCAGACCTGAGTGACTTGGGACGAGTCACAGGTGAGTGTTGGGGTTGGCCCTTGACCAAGTTTTGGGAACATTTCGGTCAGCTTTGACCCACTTTTGGACTTCGACACGTTGGTCGAGGAAGGAGTTCCCAGGCAAAGATAAGATTGTGGATCTCACCGATTTTGAGGGTCAAGTGGACCCAGTAAAGGTTCCTCTAGGGTTTTTGTAACGGTTTTATGGGATGTCGACCCATGGGGTTTTCCCATGATTAAGCCTTATTGTAAGGATTTGTAAAATATAAATAAAGAATAATGTATTGTAGAAGTAGCAAGCGAAGTGAACGTAGTTCTATGTGAACAAAGTGCTTTGTGCAAAGGCATGTATGTGTGGGACTATGATTTTGTAGAAGGTGCAAATGTTATGATATGGCTATGTGCATTTGACCTAGTTTTGGAAGGAGGATCTGGTGCTCAATACACATATCTCTTGTCTGGTGTGAATCTTGACTCTATGGCTTAGTGCACAGAAGTGAATGATTTTAAGATTTGGTGAATAATAAAGAGGCGAAGTAGTTGGTGGATGTAGCCCCTATTGAAACGGAGTTTATTTTTCTTCTCTAAATCCAAACCTCCATTTTTCTTGATTATGGAGCCGCCCTTAGTTCAAAAAGAAGTCAAAAGGTTTTTTAGAACTTTCGGTTTTCGAAGTTCGGTCATTCACGAAGTATGTTTTTTAACAACAAATCCTAAGTCCTGATGTCGAGGTCCCAAAGAGTGATGGTTTAAAAGGAATTTAACCGATCTCAAAAGTAACGATTAAAAACGTTGATGGCTTTCCAAGCCTTATGCATGTTCTTTTTCGATAATCTCAACTCAAACAACTTTTAAAGTCATGACGCGCTGATCACGAACTACATTTTAATCATGATTAGCTAAGTTTTAAACTTTTTTACGAATCGATAATCAGTTGTAATTTGGGAAATCAAGAGTCGACCTTGAGTCTCTTTAAAA
Organism: Picea glauca; assembly: GCA_000966675.3. Taxonomy (NCBI): domain Eukaryota; kingdom Viridiplantae; phylum Streptophyta; class Pinopsida; order Pinales; family Pinaceae; genus Picea; species Picea glauca. Next base: position 264,120 of record JZKD02S0072533.1, on the reverse strand, counting down.
CCCCGATCCCCGAAGTCGCGAAACTCTTTAAAGCTAATGCTAGGTTTGTTAAGAAGTAAGAAGGTTTAACGATAATAAACTCCATCATAATTTCACGATTCGGGATTTTCTTGTGTTATACCTCTTGGGGACACGATGTTCGAAACTCCAAAACACAAAATCCCAAAAGAATTAAGCGCTTAAACACATATTAACTTAACTTTAAAGCGGGATTAATGATAATTAAGTAGCTTTTCGTGTTTCGCTATCTTGGAGTTTTCAATGACTTTCCTTTCGAAAACCCATTTTTGAATAACCGATATGTGGCAGTCTCTATAACGGATTAATGAAGATATTTTGAACATTAAGTGCGTATCTCCAGGCGTACCATCCCCATTAAAAGAATTTAACTTTTTATCGCGTGTATCAGTACACTAAATTTAAGACAAGTTAAAGGTCAATAAAGATCTGATGTTTTGAAATTCATTCTTATTTTCATACTAGGAGCGAGTTATACTTAGAAGAACTCATGCATTTTTTCTCTGCAACAGATTTTCATTTTAGCACAACATCATGGCACCCAAAAAAGCGCCTAAGAAGAGTGAGGAGGCAGATGAAGGCTCAAATCCGGATGGAGATGTTATATCCGAGACTACGCCCCATGTTGTGGATTCAGTCAAATCCTGGAGGTAGATTTACGAAACCTTAGATTATGAGATTAAGAATTGCCCCGAAGATTTCGGAGATGAAAAGACTAAAAATAAACTCAGAGACATAGCAAAGTCTGAGCTTCACAAAATAGCCACACAGCCGAGACTCATGCCATATAATGACATGGTATGCTGGGCTTTAGAGAAAATCGACGTTCAGACAAGGAGCATTCTAAACAACCAAGGGGTCGTCGTCGGCTCGTTCAGACCCGAGCACATCCAAGTAATGTACAAACTGCCCCCTACTTCTAAATACATTTATAATGCCGAATTCATAGAGGAATTTCAAAGAAAGGAGTGTACATAATTCGATCAAACATATCCAAATATAATCAAAGATTGGTGGGGGATTCCAGCAAGATTTAGAGCCGATACCCATGGCGGTTATGCCACAGCTTCGTTGAATGAGTGCATGGTGTATATAGCCCCGATGCTATGTAGACTCTTCGGGAGGAAAAGCCCTACCCATTTCCCTGCAGACTGGGTACCACTTCTACACGAAGTAGCCGAGGGTTTCAGTTTCAACTGGGAAATTTTTTATCCGACAATCTAGCTAGTGAGGTTGCAGAGTACCAAACAGCAAAATCGAAAGGCCGACTTCCATATTTTTACATGTCTGCCTATATTATGGATGTGGTTTGTTGCGTGACTCCATTCCCTTTGATGAACTGGAGTTGGAACACAGCATGTGCGGAGCCCATTCATGTTTATCATTCTAAGCTATGGGAGGAAAATGTTAAAGATGTCTTTTACGAGATCTACCACTACGTAGTGATACCTCTGCACCAAATTTTGTATGGCTATGCACCCCCTCGTATTTCAGAGCAAATCATGGGAAATCGCAGGGTGATTGCAGATTAGTTTATTGAAGAGGGTTTTTCCTATGTCAGGGTTCTCGGGTGCTCGATCCCTCCTCCCGCACTTCTAAAGTTCCTTCCCGACAGGCTGGTATGCAGGGAGGCGACCTACCAAATAGTAACTGGTGGCATCGACACTGAATTGAAAGCATCTTAGAAGAAGTTTTGGCCACTTTTTTCTGTACAAATTGGGAAGTGTTCACTGCTTAACTTTGGTCATTCCAAGGTTGAAGTTGCAGCACTGGAAGACATCAAATTGGTAGATCTTGAACTCAGAAAACATGACCCTTATCAAATTGTAGGAAAACATCTTACTCATTGCAATATGAAGATGTATGAACATGAAGTTTCTCCCTGTGACGACATGTTCAAAGGAGCCAGAACCTATGAAGAAATATTAGATAGAGTGCAGGCATTACCACTCGACCTATAAACTAGCTTTCTGACTTTCCAGAAGTACAGGTGAAGTAGTTTGTCGAAGATACTACAGGGAGAATCAACAACTCCTCCTCTAGATTAGGGAAGTACTCCCCCAGGTTTCGGATCAAAGGATCGTGATAAAGGGACTGCAGAAGAAAATCTAGAGAATACTGAAGTGTCTTCATAGAAAGAAGAAGCTTCACAATCTAAGAATCCAGGGTCTGAAACGAGTTCCAAATCCGAGACCCCTTCAAAGTCAAGTCAAACAATTCCCCCTTTATCATCAACTATTCCTATTGATGTCCCTAAAACAGCAGGAGAAAATCAATCTACAAAGTTGGGTAGCCCTATTACATCATTGACTCCTTTATAGTCAACTTTTGGGACTCCTCACCTGGAAGTCATATATGCAAGTGAACTCACTCCCATTTCTAGAGAAGAGATACCTTCCTCTAATTACTTCTTCAGTAAGAAGAGGAAATTCATAGTGAAATAAGAAATGCATTTGAGAGAAGGCACAATGGTGAAGAAACACAGAGTGCTCGTAGATGGGCAGAAACTAGAAGAGGAGGACTTTGCCACAGAAGTAGTAGGCTCTATGGGAGATTTGGCGATGGCCAATTTGTTCTCAGTTGACTCCCTTAGAACAAAGTTGAAACAGAGAAATAAAATGATAGCTCAGTTGCATGACAAAGTAAAGAACACAGAGAATAATATTCGAGAGGAGGTAAATCAAAGGGTTGAACATGACCGAACTATGGACAAGGAGGAAATGCAATTGTTCAAGTCTAGTTTGGATGAAGCGAACAAGAAAATGCAAGTAAGTCAGGTACATGTTATTCGGCAGGAAGAATTAGTGAGACAGCTACAGGCCGAGTTGAAGTCTATTGAAGGACAAGTTGTGAATATAACAACATTTCGATCCCAAGTACTAGAGGTGCATGAGAAACTACAAGCAGAACAATAGGACATGCTTTCCAAATTAGAAATCGTCCAAAACTACTTCCTGGAAATAATCCACTCACTAGATAGCATTGTTTTAAAGGAAAAAGAGGCCACAACAGCTCATGTTGCTTTTCAAAAGGCAATGGTGTTTTCGGCCAGAGAGGAAGTACCAACAATCCCAAAGCTGATTGTAGATGAACATATCAGGGGAGACATCATGTTAAAGACATGGGAGACTAATATTGCCGAAAGTAGGAAAATGGCAAGAGAAGTTAAGAGAATATGTGAAGAAGTATTTGATCAGCTAGATACAAAAACATTGGGCATTGGTAAAGGCGATTGTCCTGGGGTATTAGGACAGATAAATGTTGTAAGGCATCAAATACATATCAAGGAGAGTTGGGATGAAGTCCAGCTTGAGATTTCATAATTGAAACAACTCGACATCACCCAAATAGACAAGTGGTTAATAAATCCGAATCTACAGTTGCAGTCGACAAAGTTTGGCAAGGGAAAGATCGAAGATGAGCTGCCCCAAATTCAGAGGAAGTTATATATGTTTGAAGCAAAGAATACGTCAAAGCCTTCCAGAATTTTGATGCAGTTTGTGGACAGGTGCGTCGTGTGTTCGGGAGCGAGGGAAGAAAGTGTTTCAAAGAAATGATGAAGTAACACATTTGTGCTCGTTTTTGTACAACTGGTAAAAAGTAAAAAGTAACTGAACAAAACAGTTCAAATTTCATATTCTGTAACCGTTAGCACCTGAGAGATTAGGAGAATACCATCCGTCCAAGGTTGATGATTTTCTTATATAAATACATTTTTGAAAGATACACCAGTGGCTTTTTTGCTTGGTCGATTGTATGAGAGAAATTTTTTCATTTTGTCAGAATTAATACAAATGCAAGTCGAAGACTCCAGATCCCGTCAAGTTTGAGTTATGTGTTCCTCTGATTATTTCATATTCAATATCATTCCTTATATATATTTGATGAATGCTTAGCTGCAATTTAGTACAACATCTACTGCGGTGATTGATTATTTTAGTCATCTAATTTCTTTACAGTTTTTCCTCTGTATCGGCTATCAACAAGTACAAGACCTGTGAATTACTTAGATTTCTATATCTTATGCTTCATTAAAGTTCTTCTTGTATTTTTCTTCTTCTGTCACAAATTGAGATTCTTCCCTAGTTGATGCCTCACATTGTTCACAACTATATGTTTTCTTTCATTTCATGCACGTTTTTCAGTTTAGCTCGAATACGGGAAACGACCTTTGATTTTGTCACACTATTAATTCAAAATTTGAGAATTTCCCTCACATAATCTAAAATAGAAACAACAATCTAAAAAGACACAAATATTTAAAACTCATTTTCCTCTATGAAAGTACCTGTTACGAGAATACCCAATATCGAACCCGGTCTCATAGACTAGACCAGTATCACTTTAACTCTTTTCAACACCATCTTAAAAACTGCCACCACGGGGGTTGAACTTGAACATTCATGGGCAGTCATTGAGCAGGACATTAGCATCCAGGAACAATTGGAAGCCAGACAAAGACAACTCAGAAATTAGCCATATATCATTTTCCCCTAAGAGTTGTTTTTTTTTTCCCTTCTTTTTATCATACACCCTCTTTTTGGATGCCTAGACTTTATACTCTCAAACCTTAAGTATAAACTCTGGAACAACAGCCCCATCCTGGGGTGAACCACATATATCTGGTGTCTTATGGTTTTCTTTGTGCTATGTTATTTTTGTCATAGATCTACTCAGTGCTTTGATTATGTTGTGTAATAGATAAATCTGTTATTACTTAGTGCTTTACTTATGTTAAGGATAAATGGATGCTAGATCTAATCTATAATGCTAAGTGCTCAGGATATATTATTATTTGTTGTTATTGCGCCAATCTATCTTTGTTTATGCTCTACGATGTTAATAAGCTTAGGAAACTAATGTATGTCACCTTCTAAGTGTTAACATAATACTCTGTGAAGTGTATTTATCACATATCTGTGTCCCATCTTGGTTACAAACACCTGCGTCCTGTAACCCCCCCCTGCTTCTACCTCGGGTGATACTTCGCCTTCTTCGTAGGTGTTTCCAAAAGGGTCGGTACTCTGGTTTTGTTGGTGTGTTGTTAAGCGTTGAACCTTGGGTCTGCCCCTGTGCCAACAAATCCTTTAATTTTACCACAGAAATTTAAGAAGAGTCCGACCCTTTCCTTCTAAGGTTGTTGTGTTAGTGCGGCAACCTTAGAGTGTTAGAAAGCTAGTGTGTTAGCCTTACAGATATGTTGTTAGGGCATCTCTATGGTATCTTTAGGGGTCCGTCCCTTCTCCTAGGTTCCGACCTATACACCTTGGTTGTTGTTTGGAAGAAGTACCCCATACTTGACCCTTATCCTAGGATCCGACCCTTTCCTTCACCACAAAACCTTTAGAAAGGGGGTTTGACCCTTTTCTTCTAGGCTGTGACAGCCTTATTTCCTGCCATAGAAAACTTAGGGAGGTCCGGACTCAACCTTTACCATTAAAGGAGAGGTTCAACCCTTGTTTCTTTATGCCAGTGGTAAGTTCTCCTCCCATGGTTGTCTTCCTCTATTTGCTATGGGGTCCGGCCTCATTTCTTTGCAATGGAAGCAAGGGTTTGGCAGTCTTTTAGGTGACTACGATCTGTTTTCATCCTTGAGCAAGTGGTATTCTTCAAGACCTTCTCTGATACCATGTTATATTTTCAATGAGCTATGGCTTATGTATCCTCTTTAAATTTTTGTTTAACTATTACTTGAACCGTAACTACTTGCAGCAAACCAAGATCACAAGAAGAATAACCATGCACAAGAACACAAGAAGTATCCTATGAAACCCTTCTCAACAAGGGAAGAAAACCCATCCAATCCTTTGCTATATTTCTCAAGGGAAAGACCTCCCACACCATCACCAAACCTAGCACACAAGAGGGTGTTTCAATTCTCATAATTCTAGACCACAACTTTTGAAATCATGAGATGACACAATGATAAGTGTGTTTCCTCAATGGGGATTCACCTTTATTTATATAATACTTGTCACATCAAATTATGTGTCTATTGGCACAATAGGGCCGACCTCAATAACTCAAAATATAATTAATAATTATCATATTAATTATCTTTTACATTAAGGCGGGGTCGACATGTACCCTTTACATAACAAATAGGGTTACAGGTAATTCTGATTCTTGAACAATATAATAAGGGATCTCATACACCCATTAGTGTTCAACCACTAGGGTCACATCCATAGGGATGCCCATATCTCTATCTCACTGCGTCTCACAGGAGAACCACACTCACTAGTGCTCAACCACTAGGATCACGTTCACCTGTGCTCATCCACAAGCACGCCCACTCAACAGATCTTCTTTCCCACTGCATTACACAGAAGAGTCATTTGGAGTTCATCATCTCAACTCTCTGCTCAAAGGAGGCTAATACATCATCTTCATCTCTGTCTCATGACGATCCACCCAGCTCTATGGGAATTCACACGTTCACCTTGTGCTCAACCACATGCACGTCCAACTCAACAGATCTCCTTTCTCAATGCGTTACACAGGAGAATCATCTAGAGTTATTCTCAACTCTTTGTAAGGAGGATGCCATCTCTACGTTCCAACTCTGTCTCAAATAGGAACCACACACCCCTCTCAGGGGCTTTCTCTCAGGTTTGTGTCTTGGAGAATGTCTCACGCAACTGTAATCATCAACAATTCTAATGAGTGGATCTATTTTTTCCAGGTTAAGTGCTTATGTATATTATTAAAAAGACTCTTATATGTAAATAAATTTAATATGTTGGAAAGTAAACTTGCTCATTCCACCAAAATACAGTTTAGAAATTAAACCAATTGCTACATCGAGCCACTGAAGCTTCATTCCATCAATATATAATTATGCCCATAAATCAAACTTAGATTTTTCATACAACTACATTTATGCTTTTTATGAATTATATCTACAACAATTTATGAGTGGTAGCAATTTAACTACAAGAGTGGATCAACAAACATCCACTACCATTTTTTTAATGCATTACACCATTACTATAGTTTGATTAACACCACTCGAGCTGATTTTATGAACCCCAAAACTCTCAAAATTTAACTTTTTCCAGCTATATATAATGTACATGATTACTCATAGGATTTGTGATCCTTCATCATGCATTGAGACTCCACCATCTTCGCTTTCCAATTTGTTCATTAGTGCCTCTGAAATCCTTTGGAATGAATGCATCATGGTTATTACATCTCCGACATGTACATCTCCTAGTTCTTAAACATATCCCTCTTCTCTTGGCAAAGAGAGGTGTAAGCTATGGTATAAGTATATGTGAACCTAAACCTCTAGTTGTCCTACCTCTCCTTCCTCTTTTATCCATGTTCATGTGACATGAGAAGCTACTTTGAATTCCATTAATTTAGGTTTTCATAAATAATATTACTTTAATTCTCAAAATAGTGAATGAGTCCAAGGCCCTAGCGTGTTGAACTTAGCTCTGATACCATATGTAACACCCCTCTTGGTGTTAACATCTCAAGTTACTTAATAGCAAGAGTTACATGATTTGTTTCAAATTTCAATATATAATTGCACATATTGCATAAGTTTCATAAAACACTTTAAATAATAAAAAGAAAAAATAAAATAAAATGTACTKAACATATTGTACCTTTTATTGGAACTATACTAAAATAGAGTTATGAGATTAATTATGGATTTCATAGTTCATGGGGTTGGAACTACAACCTAATTATAATACACACTTACATATTTAATCTCAACTTTGAACCACATATTTATTTTCTATATTATACAACCTTCATCGCATTGGAACTACAACCTAATTATAATACACACTTACATATTTAATCTCAACGCTGAACCACATATTTATTTTCTATATTATACAACCTTCATCGCATTGGAACTACAACCTAATTATAATACACACTTACATATTTAATCTCAACGTTGAACCACATATTTATTTTCTGTATTATACAACCTTTATTTTCTGTATTATACAACCTTCATCGCATTGGTAAAAATGACTAGCTTTACTTATTCTCAAGTAAACATATATGCCTAAAATAGATTGTATTATATGTTCGTAAAATACATAATTCAGTTCACATGATTAATAGTAATATAATCTCTAACCAAAACTCTATAAAATTGTGTTTACATATGATACATAATATATTTCATTTCAATCATTCAGTATCAATGTCATATATTAAAAAATTCATAAATGTTTTATTCATTCATTTAATCCCTTTTTCAAATACTTTATTCACTTTGTTTGATAGTTCATTTCTAATGTACAACTTGCAATGAAACTAAATTAACAACAAGTGTTGCATGGCAGCTTAGTCACTTTGTTTGATAGTTCATTTCTAATGTACAACTTGCAATGAAACTAAATTAACAACAAGTGTTGCATGGCAGCTTAGTCACTGCCTTTAAAAATAAGAAACGTGAAATAAAAATAATAATCTTAAAAGATAGATTTGAAAATAAAAAGAATAATCTTGAAAAAAGATTTGGAAATAAAAAGAATAATAACTTAAAATTATAATATAGATTTAAAAATAAGAATAATAATCTTGAAAAAAAATTTGCAAATAATAATAATAATAACTTAAAATTATAATAAAACCAAATTACTTAACAATAATGAAATATATAGAAATCAATTAAATAAAATATATAGAAATTATTTGAATTTTAATAATCCTATTACATAAGAATAATAAAACCAAATTACATATGATATTATAAATTAAAATCAAATTACATATGATATTATAAATTAGTAGTAATAAAATTTATAGAAA
>JZKD02S0072533.1:242244-255152 GCA_000966675.3 Picea glauca | reverse complement strand
AAAAAAAAAAAAAAAAAATTTACATATGATATTATAAATTAGTAGTAATAAAATTTATAGAAATCATTACATTAAATATACAAAAACTTATAAATACACAACATAACAAGTACTAGTAACGTCCTTATCATTACATTTAATAGGTTGTATTTAGTAACGTCCTTATCATTACATTTAATAAGTTGTATTAGCTTCAAAATTGCATTTATGTGTAATATTTAGGAAATGTGTATAAATACCAACAAAATAAAATATGCAATAATTAAATGTGAATGCCCTTGGTCATATACTTGTGAATGTTTATGAAAATGGCATATAATCATCCCAACAACTAAACATGTGTTGATTCAATCCTTTCATTGAATATAGATTCACCAACTGACATAAATTATCAAATGGTTGACCATTCATTTAATCCGTACAATGACTTCTCCTGTACAGGAAATCGGGTTCAGGATTCAGGGTTTAGGATTTTGCAACTTCAAAAACAGGTTCAGGATTCAGTATTTTGCAACTTCAAAAACAGATGGATAGAATGTTTGCTTGAATATGGCTGTATTACAAATGAATGCAAAACAAGATTTCAGTCGGACTTAGAGTCTCCTTCAAGAGGTAACCAAAATTTCTTTTTTTTTTATGTAATTTTATGTCCTCAAATTCCAATATAAATAATGCAGATTTATTTGCAAAATATTTTGAGCACAAGTAGCATCCAAAGCACCTTTGCAATATATTTTTGACATTGTGAAAGCAAAGGTAGCATCCAAAGAGCACCTTGTTTACCGAGTTGCAATCGCAAAGTCCCAACATATCCAGTGAGATAGATCCACCTAGATTCATATTTGTTTGTGCAAAGGACATTGCAGAATATCAAACACTGCTAACATTATACTTTTGTGACATTACCAATATATTTCTAATAAGGTCCAAATTGCCAAAGACATAGAAATAATGGTAAACAAAGCTCCCTTGGTGAATGAAGCCCCAATAGCCCAGGTGTATTGCCAATCCTATGTTCCATACTAAGTGTGTGCAGGTGAATGTCTCCATAATAATAAGTTGTTACAAAACCACAGGCTATTCCACAATACCAAAATCTCCTACCATAACTTGCTTGGCCAATACTCTGTAAATGCCCATTGTAAACTCATCCAAAGATTCCTTCACTATGTCGACATTCAGGTCTGAATTTTTTGGCAGCTACTGCAAGCACCTGAAACATAAAAGTATGACCAACAATATTGGTAGTAGGGCCCATTATTGATAGATATGGATGGCTCTTTTTTACTATCAGCGGAAGGCTGACTTTAGGTTTTATGCGGTTGTCAAGAAACAAAAGATGTGCCACAATTGCATTTCTATTACCAGAAATCCACATTTTTATTGAAAGCAAATTAAAGACATTTTATCAATTGAGAGCATCTCCAGCCAGTTTGAATACTAGCTTAAGTCATAAATTGAATAGCTCGACCACATGGATTAGGTCTACCATCCAAGTTTCTTTTGATTTGCAAACCAACTGCTATATCGAAATAAACACCTCAACATATCATTGTTAGTTGTAATCAAAGAATTTCAATTACAAATAGTTATACTAAGAAGATAAAAGACCTCTATTTTATTTTAAGCAAATCCTTATCTCTCCACACTATTGTATTAATGAAATGAGTTTTAAACAAATTGAGGGTTTGAATTCAAGTTCATAATTATCGATTCTATTTTTTATTATTATGAGAGGGTAAACTTCAATTGTTCCCATCTAATGCCATGGAATGGATCTACCATGGAATGGATCTACCATTTGATTGAGAGGCTCCATCGAACCAGCCTGTGTGAGACTTCTCCGGGATGGGGGTCTTGTGCATGGTTGTTTTCCCCATAGCTCTTGGGTGGATGGCAGTCCAGGTATGGTCTAGACCAAGAGATTTATATGCTACAGAGGTGGCTGAGGGAGGTTTATTATCAAAGATGCAATTGTTTCTGTCAGTCCAAATAAACCAGCAGACCATAGGTGGAAGATTTATAGAATGATAGACGAGATTGGAACAGTTCTCAAAGCAAGTTGCTAATGTAGTTCCATCCCATGTATAATTTAAGTTGAGGGTTGTTGTGATGTTGGACCAAATCGATCTAGTGAAAGCACACTGGATGAAAATATGTTGTGTAGATTCCTCTTCAAGATAGCAGAGATGACAAACATTCGGGTCGGTCCATCCTTTTTTCTGGAGTACATCCTAAGTATTGATCTTGTTCACAAGGGAAATCCAAATAAAGAGCTTTAGTTTAAGAGGTAAGTTCCAGGACCAAAGTCAGTGTCTCCAGCCGCTAGTAGCGTTGGGCCAATAACAATTTGAGATTTCAGTATAAACATTATGCACTGTCAGAAAGCCCGATCTATTTCCCCCCATCCACATTGGCTGGTCGTCTGAAATTTTGAGTTGTATGCCCATGTTTGCGAGGTGATGGCAGTAAAACGTCCACTCGGATGTAAGGCTCACTGGTATCTCAAGTTCCATACTTGTTTTCCAACTGTTTAAAATTAAACTCGAAGGACGAGTTCTTGTTGCTTGGAAGAGGTAAACCACCTGTTTTGAATTTAAGGCAAAGATTAGATCATGGGAAAAGGCAAGAGTTTTGATCCATACCTGGAATACGATACTTTCACAGGATGATAGAGTGCCCTGATCCCAGATACCAGCATAAAGAATTAGTAATCCAACACGCAGATTTGTTGATATTTCTCCAAAAAGATGATGTCGATCTTGGAGGGGGCGCGGTTGATCTGAGCAAGGAATCCAGAGTAGAACGAGGCATGTATTTACCTTTTAAAATAGAGTACCAAATCCCTGAGTGGTTTATAGTACGCCAAAGGGTGTTGGTCGCCAATGCTTGGGTAGAGTGAAGGAGATTATGGATCCCCCAGCCTCCTTTTCTTTTTGGTTTGGATAGAGTTTCCCAACTGCACAGGTGTTGGTGAATGTGGGTTGAGCATCCCGACCAGAGGAATTTGAAGGAAAACTTCCTTAGCTTATCTAGCACAAAGGTGGGAATGGATGCTAGCGCCATCTAGTAAAAAGGTTGGCCCTCTAAAACTCCTTTTAGCAGGGTGTAGCAGCCTCTTAAGGTGAGCCAGCGGTTAAACCAATGGCCAATTCTTTTCTCGACTTTAGTAATGATCCAGTTCCAGTCTATGGATTTGAGAGAGTCTTCTTTTATGAGATAGTCAAGGCACTTGAACCCTTCAGAGAGATGTATGAAGTTGTGGGGAAGAAGAGCTTTCAACAGGGAAAGTGTTTGGTCCTACAGGTTTGCATGGTGGAAAGTTGATTTGTCCCAGTTGATCGTGAGCCAAAGGCATTGCAAAAGGTCTTCAACAGTTCAGTGATATTCGTCCATTCTTGTATAGAACCATTAGTCATGATGAGAATGTTGTCAACGAAGAATATGTGTAAGATTCTAAGAACTCTGGAGACTTTAATTCCAATGATCTTCCCTTCAGATTGACTTTTTTTAGGAGCAATGAGTGGCCTTCCATGGCCAAAATGAAAAGAAGAGGTGAGAGTGGGCAACCTGCCTCAAACCTCCGCCGCTACGGAAAAAAGGGGAGGGTTCACCATTCACTAAGACTAAAAAATTTGTTGTTGTCACTCCACACATGATCCACTTGATGGAGTTAAGACTGAAGCCTAATTTGGTAAGGATTAATCTGAGAAAATCCCAATCAATACAATCAAAGGATTTTTTCAGATCTAATTTTGGGATTAGAGCCTTTGATTTTTTCGTCTTGATGTTGTGAAGACACTCATGCGTTGTGCCTATGGCGTCTAAGATCTGTCATCCTTTTAAAAACCCAAGTTTTTCTCCAGAGAGAGCTCTCAAGAGGATAGGCTTTATTCGATTAGAAATAATTTTAGTTATCAGTTTGTAGCAGAGGTTACATAAGGAAATCGGCCTAAAGTCCCCAAAGGTGGAAGGGTTGTTCTCTTTCAGGATGAGAGTTAAGAAATTTGAATTGAGGGCACCTATGATTCTGTCGTGGAGTCTGGAGTCTTCAACAAGCTCAAGAAGGTCGGATCCAACCAATTAAAAAAAGTGAATGAAGAATTCAACTGTCTAGCCTTCTGGGCCCGGACTTCTATCTTTGTTGAAGGAAATTAGAGCCACATGCACCTCCTGGAGTGAGCATGGACTGTCTAGTGAGTTAGAATATTCAGTTGTAATGAAACAAGGGAAGACATTTGCAACAAAGACATAATCCTGTAAATGGATATGCGTAGGCGCAACATAATTTTTTTTATAATGAGTTGTGGTCGTCGATTTAAGAGTTGGTTGTTCTTTGTGAGTGGTGCATGAGTCATCTTGTAATTCCCAGATGTGCTTCTTGTTATATCAGGATCTAGAAAACTAGTGGAAGAATTTTTTATCGAGGTCGTCGCCTTTGATCCAAGTCGCTCTGTTGTGTTGACACCACTGAGCTTCATCTGCTAGGAGAAGTTTGTTTCTATCATATTCCAGTTGTTGTAGAGTGAGGGTTTTGTAACGTAAAGTTCCAATAGGTGGATCCTCCAGGAGAAGGTTATGAATCGTGAGTTCCAGATCAGTCAGCCTCACCTGATTGTGAAGCCTGTGACTGTGGGCCCATAGTTTGATTCGGCCTTTGAGAAATTTTATCTTTTGGGCCAGGCGATGTTGTGGTTCAGGATCTGTATTGAAGGATCGGTCTCACCAGAATTCCTTGACAATGTTTATGAAAGTATCCTCTTTGATCTAGCAGGAATTTAACTTGAATGGGCGAGCATTCAGAGAGAGCGTAGTCTCAAGTTGAAGGAGGACATAAGTGTGGTCAGAAATATAAGGGTATTCCACCCAGGAGCGAATCTGCCCATCCGGAGTAGCCAGGGTTTCCGAGACCAGTGCCCTATCAAGTATTTTTTGGATAGAAGCTGAGCCTATATGGTCATTACGCCAAGTCAGAACGATGATAGTCGGAGAAATGTCTACCAGGGCATGAGTTTGGAAGAGGTTGTTGAAGAAGGAGGCTAGTGGATCTGTGGATGTTGAGGATCCCCAGATTTCACTCGCGTTGGTGGTGAGATTCAGGTTTCCCACAATGATGAGGTTAGCAAGGTCGAGGAGGCCCCGATTTTCCACCTTATCCCAAAAAAATCTGCGCTCAGTGCAAGGTCCATAGACATTGAGTAGGGAGATTGATTTGTTATTGCAGAGACAGGTACCAGTGAGAAGGATACCACCACAACAAAGGTGTGGGGTGAGATCAAAAAGTGAGGGGTCCCAAGAGACAGCGAGACCACCAGAGGTGCCAATGGAATCTGTTGAGCTGGTGAGCCAATTTGGGTGGAATTGATTCAAGAAAAATCTGGTTTTTTGGCCAGTCGCCATGGTTTCCTATAGGCAGATGATGTTTAGCGAAGTCTTGGATAACAGTCTTCTGAATGAGGCAGTTTTCAAGGACCCTCCAACCCCTCTTATATTGAGTGTGAGAAGGATCATGGTTTGGCTCTAGCTAGGGCTTTAATGCCTCTAAGAACCCCATTTTCAGAGTGTGAAGAAGAACCGTCTTTTCTACGTGCACTCTGGTTTTTTATCGGTGAGTGCACGAGGCCTTTTCCCTTTGACTAGGTAAAATCATTGTCCAAGGCAGAGTTTGGGGCCATAGGGTGGTCATTAGCCTCGCCCGAGGCCAGAGGTCTGAAGGTTCCAGTGCCTCTATAGATGGGGAGGGGGGTGGGAGATAAGACTTCTTTGTAAGATGGGAGGAGTGTGAGAAGGACACTTCCTCGGGAGTTGATTCCTGTATCAGAGTCACAAGGTGGCAGGTTGCAGGTTTCATCCAAAGATGTATGTATAGGTAGAGTCAGGTTCAAGGTTGCAGTAGATAAGGTGAAGGGTGGAGGGGTATTGAGATAGGGTCAAAAATTTTCGAGGGAGGTAGGGTTGTTCGGGACTAGTGGAGGTCGGAAATGGGAGATGCAAGAGAGGGCTCGGTTGGGGGTTCAGGGAGGGGGTAGATGTAGATCCGGTTGGGTGAGGAGGGAAGGAGTGGCGTGGGAGGATGATGGAGGGAAGTTAGGCGCCAGGGGCGGGGGAGAGGTTTTTTCGTAGGGGACATGTGGTAACATGGGTGAGAAAGGATGGGGTGTCGAGTAGGTCTTTTTCCCAGCTAGTCAGAGTAGAGAAAAGAGTGGGGCATATGTGTTTTAGTTTACCTGTGATGGAGTCTGATACTTCTGAAACTTCGACCTCTAAAGGATCAAGGTAGTTGGCATGAGAATTCATCTTCGGAGAGTCTGAGCGGGTGGAGAGTTCCAACATGGATTCTTCATATTGCTCTTCTTCCATGAAGCATGTGTTGTGTTTCCTGAGATGACCAATACGTATGCATAGTGTGCATCTGAAGGGAATGCCAAGGTAGTCGAGTTTTTGGCGAGTGCGATGTCCTCTCCATTCGATGTCGATGGAATCTAGCAGTCCCTCGTGGATGTCCAGTTCCACTAGGACCTTTTCTACCTTTTTGACAGGGGCAACAATGGCCTCTTTGTCTATACTGATGAAATGTCCCAGAGTGTTTCCAAAGGCCTCAAGAGATTTTGCATTACAGAGGTGTAGAGGCAAGCCATGAAGTAGGACCCATAGGTGTCGATGTATGAAGTAATATTGTGAGGGTTCAAAGTTGACTCTCCAACATTTTAGCATGAGACTGGATCTGTCTATCACCCACAATCTCTCTAGGATGAGTGTGGTATCTTCTGCAAATTTGAAATGGAAGCTATACCAGCCTCGCGGGAGATAGGAGATCTCTGGGGCATATCCTAGTAGAGGGCTCCAGAAAGATCTCACCCAGTCTACAAGATTAGATCTGTAAAGATGTCTATAGGATAGACGGCCTACTAGCGTGCAGAGGGACAAAGTAATTGAGTCCTCCAGGCCGATATCATCCCCGAGCACCATTTTCTTCTTCGATTTATTAGAGCGCCACGCCCTAAGATTCAGGTGTATATATCCATGTGTGTGTGGTCTGTCCTCTCGTTGGGGTTCATATAAGGCTCCACGAGATTCAGTGGGTGGGTGGGCAGGGTGTGAGAAGGAGGTATGATGTGGGGAGGAGGTTTGACTGAAAGGGGCAGTCATATGAGGTTGTGTCCGAAGAGGGGGGGATAGGGACTGGGTTAGGGGTGTTTTTAGTTTGAAAGGTCTGGGGATCAGGTGTGATAGCAGTTGGTAGGCGGGGCAGGGAGGGGGAGGAGGGAGTTTAGGTTGCAGAGGTGGAAATTTGCGGTGCGAGGAGAGCTCATCTGCAATTTTGAATAAACATGTGTGCATCCAAAGAGCCTCGTCAGTTTCACTCATACACGCATTGACTTCGGCCTCCATTACATAAAAAACAAGGGGGAAATGGTCGGAGAAGACAAAAAAACAACTGGTTGAGTGCAGAAGATTGGTAGGTGGAAAGGGAGACAGGGAAAGGACAGAAGTGTTGTTGTGACCACATGGCTTGAGTCTACTATCGAAGCTACGTATGATCTATATAATAGCCACTATGTTGAACCAAACAATTCAACATACCATTGTTAGATGTAATCAAAGAATTTCAATTACAAATAGTAAGAAGAAGAACATAAAATACTTCTATTTTATTTTAGGCAAATCTTAAGATCTCCACACTATATTCTATTAATGAAATGAGCTTTTAAACAAATTGACGGTTTGAATTCAAGTTCAGAGTTATGGTTTCTAATTTTAATTATTATGGGAGGGTTAACCTTGGTAGTTTCAATATCATTATAGGGAATTGAAACTAAACCATTAGAAAGACTTCATTCCATGAATATATAAAGTTTTAAATTACATAAAGTTGCTTAGACTTCATTCCATCAATATATAATTATGCTCATAAATCAAACTTATATTTTGCATACAACTACATTTATGCTATGTATGAATTATATCTACAACAATCTATGAGTTTTAGCAATTTTGTAACATCCCCACTATAATCCCCAGTTTAATTAATGCTTATGTAGACATAATGTGTGGCTATTGTCAAAGCGATGTAATATGTGAATTGTATTTCAATGTTTTAATAATAAAATGTGATGCCAACTGCTAAGGGGACATGGACAAGAGATGGGGGATGAATTAATTCACAAGAGGGGGGAGTGTCTAGGATAATGGCCAAGAGGGGTCCAAGGGGGGAATTACCCATGTATATTGATTTAACCCATTTTCCTAAATTTTCTATTTATATATGAACCTTCCTATTAGTGTTCCCAAAGACAATCATTGAATACATGTAAGAGGGTGGGTGTGAGTGGTTACATACCAAAGTTATTGGGCACATGGGGTTTGAGTACAATCAACTTAGGGAAGAGTGTGAGTGAAGAAAGGAAGCCAAAGAGAAGAAATTTGTATGGGTTGGGGACAACATATTTTACAGGGAGTTTTGGTGCATGAGAGCAAGAGGGGAGCAAGAAACAAAGCTTGAAGCTGATGCAGCCATAGAGGGTGAATTATAGAGCAATTTGGAGCATAATTAGAACGAATTAGAGATGGAAAACTGAAGAGCCAGGTTGTCAGGACTGAAGAGTGAACTCCTGTGTGATTTGCACTGAAACAAGTGCTTGTTGTTGGTTGCTGATAGTTTTCCTAGCAACAGTTCCCTTGAGTTCCCAGTTGAGAGTTTCCTAGTTGTATGTGCTAGAGAGACCCTGATAAACAAATGGGACACCCGATGAACTAAGATCAATGAAGGGGTACATTCCTTGGGTTGGACAGGTCAAGAAGAAGAGAGTTGGTGGAAAATTGGGAACAATCAATCTATGGTTGGGTGGAATGTCCGTCCCAAGCAGTTGGTTGCACAACTATTGCAAAAACATAAGTGTTTTATCTTGTTGTTATGTTAAATTATGTGTTTAATTGTTTTGCATGAACTCCGTGTGTTTGGAAGTGATTTATATGCTTCTGTAATGAGTTGTTTAGCTGCATTTCATGTTGATTATTAGAATGTTGTAGATGATTCTATTTTGTGGTTCTGGACAGTAGCTAAATTTCTTCTAATTTGTAGTTGTAAGCTACAAGAAATCAACAATTTGTAAATGAATTAATTAGTTAGCATAATTTTTCATTTTAAAGAGTATTATGCACCATAATGTCATTGAGATGGGTTGGGAGATGTTACATTATGGTATTAGAGCTTCTAGTTCAAATATCAGGCTTGTATGGGAGAAGATGGCTGGGAATTCGTGAAATTCTTGTTCCATATTTTGTCTGTGGCCGATTTGGGGGAAGAACAGAGATTTTAGAGAGAAATCCCAAATTTTCGTGAGAGAAATCTGAGTTTTAATGACTTCGAACAGTTTGAGAGGGTTAATGGAGTAGAGCGGTGAAGTTGCAAATCCAAATTTGACCTAGAATGGTCAAAATTCGAGTTTTAATGGCTGCATGTAGAGTTTCAAAAAGTTTGGAGAATCGACCACTGATATCGTGTTTGATCTCATGATTGACGACCGAGATTCATCATGATAAATTTAAAACTTCCTAAGGATTCGACTGTTTGACAGGTTGATGGGATCAACGACCAAGATTAAATCGGGGGTTGTGAAAGAGAGATACGCCTTCTGGGCTTCGGGACTTCAAAGGTCTGGGACTTCAAGATGTTAGAACTTCACAACATTCAAATCTCGTTGAAGGTAACCGGTCAAAACGGTGACTAGACAGTTGACCGACAACTAGCGGTTTCCTATTTTTTGTCGTGGGATCCGCTTTATCATTAAACCTTGACCAACTTTTCAATCACGAAGTAACGTGAACCATAGATCTAAGGATCTTTAGAATCCTTCTTGATCGTTGGATATACGCTATGGTCAAATTTGGCATTGACCCACTCCGAGAGTAAAAAGGTGTTAAACGGTCGGAATACCCGAATGTCGAAGTCACGAAGTAACGCGAGCCATAGATCTAAGGACCTTTAGAATCCTTCATGGTTGTTGGATACACGTTATGGTCAAATTCGACGTTGACCCACTCCGGGAATAAAAAGGTGTTAAACGGCCGAAATCCCTTAATGTCAAAGTTGCAAAGTAATCTGGGTCGTAGATCTAAGGATAGAGTAAGCAATACCATCAACCGACAACAAGTAATCATCCCTGCTTTATGACCTGTTCGGTAGGTAAACCTTGGGGACTTAAATGGGTTAAGAACGTGAAAGGTCATGAAATCGTGAAATTTCGGAGCAGTGAAATTACGCCAACTGTCAGATCGGGGGGAGGAATTCGGGAACAATGGGAGTCGTTGATATAAGGATTCATTGGGATCCTTTCTCAACCGTTCGATCTAATAGTGGAAGGATAGTGTAAACACTTCGGTGAAGTCTTACTCCAGGAAACATAAGGTACAAGGGGTAATAATATCACGAAGGTTGAAGGCTAGAGTATATGGTGGGAGTTATAGAACTTCAAAAATTTGGAACTCCAGGAGATTCGAAGATATAGGAGGATGTGTTAAGTTTCGAAGTTTCCCATGTTGAAGTGTCCAACTTCGATTTGACGGGCCCGCATATACTTGGTGATGCGACATACCAGGATGGTTCCACATGGCATCATGTGATTTGTCGCGAGTTAAGTGTGGGACTCCCCCTTGTAACATTTAAGCTATGTGTTAAGAACAAATGAACCTTAGTCATCATATCTAAGGGTGGATATAATCTCCACCATATATTCTAGAGTGGAAAGCATCCTTTAGACTTCGGAACTCCGAGGAAGTTTATAGACCTGTACAAGAATATCGAAGGGGCCAAAGGCCTAGTACTCGCGAAGACCGAGAGATATTTCCTGCAACTCGCAACCACATCATCATCAGGGGATAATGACCCAGGTCATGACCGTGCCATGTCATATGGCGTGAGGGAAGTGAAGCTACGTGGATGCCATGTGGCAAAGGGAATGGCCATTGGCCAAAGACGCCACTAAAAACTTCGGAAGGCTATAACTTTCAAACCAAAGCTCGATTTTGGGAAAGGTTTCAGCCACTGGGAAGTTGTTTCGAGGAGGAATGCATCAAGCAAATCAAAATTTGAATTGGTGCAATATGTCCTTCATAAATTGATGAATAAATGACCTATATTCTATATGGTGAAATGTTTTATGCTATGCATATTTCTAATAGTAATTATTTTATGCACATCTCTTGCAGAATTAGAGGTACAGAAAGAAACTTTAGTTCTTACATGAGGACTGGAGTCATGGAAGATGCTCAATGATCTTACAGCCATGAGGAAAAGATCAGAGGTTTGTATGTCAACATGGGGAATGTTGAGACATAGTCAAATGGAATAAGATATAGGAAAGATCCTATCACTATGAGAAGTCTACATAGGGAAGTGCAGAGCTACATGGATGATAATGAAAGGATTATGAAGGATAAGGAAGAGATACTTCAGAGCTTGAACATGTTGCTTAAGCAAGTTAACAAATATTCTGGCATTAAGCAAGCAACTAGTGTTAGACAAGTATCAACATCTAGATCCCATAGAAAAATGGATGATCATGGAAACGATAGGAAGTCAATAAGCATGAGAAGGTGCCAGCTCAGGGCCAGGGAGCAACCCATGTGTCTCTCCTTTTTGGAGGTAAAGAAGAAGGCCCGAAGTAGACATCTTGCAAGGTGAACTCTGGAAAATCAAGCCACCTACTTTTAATGGTGAGCATAGGAAAGGAGAAGAGGCAGAGGCTTGGTTGTTGGAAATGAAGAAATATTTCTAGCTGCATGATTACCCATCCCGAGTAGAAGCTAAAATTTCCACCTACCACTTGCAAGGAAAGGCATCCATGTGGTGGGATCAACTTAAGCAAGCCAAGAACCTTGATGAGAAAATGATCTAATGGAGGCAGTTCAAAGGATATTTTCAAGAGAAATATTTGTTCGAGAATTACTATGAAAGAAATATGAAAGATTTCTTTGAACTCAAGTTGGGAACCATGACAATGGAGGAATATGAGAAGCGGTTCTTTGAATTATTGAAGTATGTTGACTTCATCAAGGATGAGAAGGTTAAAATCCATAGGTTTCTAAGTGGGTTACCCTCCTTCTATAGTGACAATATTCAATATGATAACCCCAAGACCTTGGAGGAAACCATAAGGAGAGCAAGGCAACTTTATGAGCAAAGCAAAGGAAGGCCAGTGTTCCAAAAGACTTGGACTGACAAGATGAAAGGGGAAAAGGATCAAAGGCAGAAAGGCTTTAATCCACCCTTTTTCATAAATAACTCCCAAGCAAATCAACAAGGCCAGGAAACCCAAAATGATTAAAAGAATGTAGATTCATTTGGGAAAAGGCCAATGCAACAACCTGTTCAATTTTGGGGATGTGAGGGAAAACACTTATATAGGGACTTCCCTCACAAAGGAGAAAGAATGAGGACTGCCCATGACATTCAGGAGGCTAAACAGTGATCTGAAAATGAAAAAACGTTTGTGTATACAAATTTGCAAGTGGAAAATGTATGTGTCTTGGGAAATTGGATCAAGTTGCAAGCACATGAAAATATTAAGTTTTTATACTTAAAATGTACAACATAAATAGTCATAAACAACCATCAAAATAAGCACATAACACAACAAAATGATAAAGGAGTTCACCCCTCTCTTGGGCTACATCTCTTGGTCCAACTTTTAATGGATCATTTTCATTATATGCTCAAAGTGTTAAAAATAGTGTTTTACAATGCTCAGAATGCAAAATAGATGACTCCAATGCCTCCAAAATGTCCAAAAACCCCTAGCTGGGCTATTTTTGCACCTAGTTTGGCCAAAAATTGAAGAAAATACCCTTCGTTGAAGTTTTCCCCAATAACTTGTTGTCTTTGCTCACCAATATGCACCCATTGTGCA
>JZKD02S0072533.1:224492-235466 GCA_000966675.3 Picea glauca | reverse complement strand
TAAGGTACTTAACTACCAAAATATTTCATTAGAAGTTAATTGTGATTAGATTTCATCACTACTTTTTCAGATACCAAGTAATAAGTTTAGATTACAACAACATAGTAGAATTAATTATGCCCGTGTCTTTTTTTTTCCAAATTCATATTGAAATTTAAAGGAAAAATAAATCGTTGCTAGTGCGAGTGCCAATTAGCCTACGGTTTATTTTCCCTAACCACTATATGGTGAACTCATGACGTGAGAAAATTTGTTTCGTTATTCCCCACGTCGTTATTGTCATGAAAATTATATTGATTCATCGAGTGGTAGCAATTACATATCATTTTGAGCTCCTTTGCAGGACGATCCATTCCTGTCACATTGAATGCTCCTATTATTATTATTATATGCAGTGAAAGCCATATTGCATGGTCTTCCTTAAGGGGAGGAGTAAGTTAGTCTTCTACCAAATTCTAAATAAACTCATTTCATAACAAATTCCACCACAATTTGAAATCCATGAGATCTCTTTCTATATTAACTGATTCTGACAAGTAAAAGCTCCCACAAAAAAAAGTGTTTCCAACAACTAAGAGCTCCCCCAAAAGAATCTTCATAGTACATAATTGTACAATTAGAAATTTGCTTGTCTCCGACTATTTCTTTCCTACGTGCAACATATTGAACCCTCGTTGAAACCATTTTGGACATCAGTAAAAAGCTAAAACAAAGTTGAATCCCAGTGGGATAATTTTGTCATCAATTGTGTTATGTTTGTTTTTACCTTTTCGGTGGTTTCCTTCCCTTCTCTTTGATTCAATTTCATATTCATTCCCAAAAAAGGAAGAAGAAACATCATATTTGATTGAAGATGGCAAAGGTTGTAGCATTGCTTTTTATAGTTATGATTGGTGCAACAATCACCATGCCCATGCTAGTCATGGGATCTGGTGGCTCTCAGTGTCCTCCCCGCTACAAGAAATCCTACTGTTCCGAGTAGAGGAAGTAGCCCCACGGGTGGAAAATCGGGCAGAGGAAGCTCATCATGTAGATTAGACTTCAACAAAAATAAAAGAGGAGGGACATAAAATTTACTTAACATTCTCTCGAGACACCTCGCACTCGAAAACTGCCAGGCTTAATGAGCGGGCTTGAAAGTTGTCGACTTCAAAATTATGGGTGCTTTCATCAAAAACATATGTCAAGGACTCTATACCATTCTCATTGTGTCTTGTCTTTAATTAATCCTTGTCTTAACTTATACCTAATGTGTTGAAGGATTATTCAAGATTTTTTATTGCTTTTACGTTCCAAATATAATAATATATAATGAATGTTGTACAAAATGGGAAGGTGATGATCACATACTATGTTGGAATTCTCTAGAATGGGTGGTCCGATACTGAATTTAACAATAAAAAAAACATGACAATACGCTTAGATGTGCAACTTTGTTCGAGAGTGACATCACTTGAATAGAAGATGATAATGACCACCAAGGCGAGACAAGGCAAAAAACATACTTCAAAGCATCATGATTCATTATCCAAATCAACCCATGGTCATTACTTTCATGACTCAAGTATTAACATTATCACTCGATATGAAGTGTCAGAATGGTGTACCTGAGTATGTAAATGCACCATGCCATGTGAGTGAGCTAAGATGAGTAGTTAATGGATGGAATCTATTGGCAACTATCTGTGGGGAGTCAAAAATAGCATCATCGAATCTATTGTCTAAAGTGTGGATCATAGGAAAAAAAATTCTCCTATAGTTACCCCTATCCATAGAAGTGAGGGGGTAATAAGGATTTCAGGGAGTTAGGTGGCAATGGGCCAATGGTTATGCTCACAAGTTACAGGTTGGTTTGTGTCAGGGTCATAACCTCCCTAACCCCTCAAGTATATAGAATGATATGTTCTTCTATGTAATAAAGGCCGACATTAGTAAATAAGGCATATGTAATAATGTGAACACGTCTAATGTAAGAATACTCAATAGAAGGTTCTTCTTCTAGAAAGATCTTCCTGTAGAATGTTCTCTATAAGATTGAAATAGTATAAATAGGAGTAGAAAGCATGGAAAAGTTTTGTCTTGAGAATCATTTTTTACTTGAGCTTTGTTTTATTGGAGGTTTCCCCCTCAAAGAAGCAAGTTAACTTGGATATCGATATAATAAAGGTATAATTTATGGAATAAATTGTGTCAGTGTGCTCTATATTTTGCTATTTTTGTTGATAATTGTTATTGTTATCCCTATTTCCTAGGGATAACTAAGGATATGATGTCTCGAGGCCCTAAGGTTGCAGACATGGAGTACCGAGAGACAGATGGCTGACAACATCCACTTGCATAGACAGAGGCCCACCTCACCACCACAGATCTCAGATTCATCATGATGGTATCTGCCACACCAGCTTGCTTCCAGAAGACATTGGGTCTTGCTCCATCAGGTACAAGCCAGGTACTATGGTGAGTGTCATTTTAATATTTGAGGCATTTGAGTCTGTTGCATTTAAACGTTGTTTTTGATTATGTAACATCTACTTGGAAGTTATTCTCTTTGCCCTGTTTCACCTTGGTGGTTGACATTGCGCCCTAGTAAGTGGTCACCCTTAGGGATGGGTTTACAACTGGGAGGTCCCCTTAACAAGTCATCATGTGATTCTCGATCATACTTACCCCTTTCCACACTTCATCCCCTCGCCTCCTTATCTTTTGGGATTTTCAAGTATACTGACCCAAGAAGGCTTTGTCCCTCATTTCATGGGAAGAAGGGGCTGAAGGCTCAGAGGTTTGTAGCTAGAAAAATATAAAATTCAATCACAAACCTTCTATATGCTCGCCTAGGGATTCTGAGGACAATGAAATGTCTCTCATAAGAAACTGATGGGACCAGTGAAAAATAACAAAGAAAAAATATTGACTGAGGTAGAGCGTGTGTGAGAAATGTTTTACATGCTTAGGTAGAAGTCCCACACATTGTATTCAACTTGGGGAAGCATAATGTGACCAAGGTAGAGTCAAGTTGGACAACGTTTTTCATGCTTAGGTAGAAGCCCCACCTTGGCTTCAACCTAGAAACATAAAAAAAAGGCAATAAACGGGCTTGGAAAAAGGATACATTGAAAATGAAGGTGCAACATACCCTCAACAAAGGCACCCATAAATGAGATACTACGATCCCTTGTATGTCATGAACCCCATGCCCAAAAGTTTTACCCCCATCCACTTCATCTTCTACACATGGCTTAGAGGGAGGTCCACCTGGGAAACACTACTTGAATTAGGGGATGATTCACCTAATAGGTCACTTTTTCAACCATCCCATAGCTAAACTTGGCTAGTTGCATAGGGTCTTTGAGCACTTGTTTAATTTGATGAGGTAATTTTTTATGCACGTGCTTAGATGACTCTTTTATTGATTTGATTTACTTATCATGATATTTTTTACTTGAGATCCTTGCTTGGCATATTCATTATCTTTGCAGGACCTCTCTTGGTGGACAATTTTGGAGGAAGAAGCCTAGATTGGGCTTCCTTGGGACATGAAGCCCATGGATTGGATACCATGGCCCGCACAATGGGTGATGATGACAACCTTTGGAGGCTTGAAAGACACCATGGAGGATCTCACCTAGCCCCTACAAGCCCAACGTTTTGCCTTTGGAGGTCAAAACGTCACTTAGGAAGACTTGACATCACCCTAGGGCTAGGGTTTTGGTGGTGGTGGTGTTAGCTTGACACTTGGCACCTTTTGGATGGAGAGAATCTTTGGCTTGATGAAGGAAACCCTAGTGTATGAGAGGGATTCCTTTGGAGGCCCAACATTTCACCTCCAAGCTCAAACAACTTGTTGGAAGTGCCAAAACGTCATCCTAGAGAGGGTTGATGTCATCTTTAGGGTTTCTTATGTGAAAAAGTTTAAGTTAAATTTGAATTTAATATTGTAAAGGGGAAATATAAAGGGAAATGTCTTCCTTATTTTTTGGTTTACCCTAACTTAAGTGGACAAACACTTTTTAGAGGATTTGTATAAATAATGATCATTTTCTATTTCATTTTCATCATATCTCTCCCATTTGGAGAAGACTACTTGGCTGAAATTTGCGCCCCACTTGGGAAAATTCATCTTCTCTCTCTCTTGTGCTATGGTTTGTCTCTTGTCTTGTGGAGTCAAGTGGTGCGCTATCTCTTGGAGTTTCTTTCTCTTGCTTTGGTGATGAAAAATACTTGGTAACTAGGGTTTGTCTTGACATCTTTTGGAATTGGTAAGAAAAATATGCATAATGTTAGTTTTCTTTCGTGTTCCATGGTTGTTATTGTAACATACCTGGCCACCCAGGCCAGGTCATGCCACCTAAAAGATTTCATGCTCTGATACCGTATTGTAACACCCCCGAAAACCTAGGCCAAGCCATGCTACTCTAAAACACATACTTACTGAGCTTCTGATAACCAAAATGTAACATACACAACCATAGACCTGTTGGGCTATGGCACATAGAAAATATTGTGGAACATCATACATATATAACTTAACAGACAATTAACTTATGATAATATATAGATTAATCCATAAATGACAGTAATCCTACACATACAACATATACATGCAATACTTATAAATATTAGACATGTACAAATACACAGCATGTAAATGAACATAGAAATGGTACTTATATTTTTGTAGAAGACCACCAACTGCATGCAGACCTTTCATGAACCTCCCAGCCATAGACCACGCTGCTCATCACTCTCATCAATGGGTCACCCCTGAGCTGGGACTAAAATCCACCCGAGTAAAGGGATTTCTAGTCTAGGTTGAGGCAATGGGATGCTACACAGTCAATCAAGAAGGATTCCCTCCCAGGAGCCAACTTATACACACAACCTACAACCTCTCATTCCCCACATGCCTATCCCACCCTGGGAAGTGTGCCCCTTCTATGCTCAACATTCCTTACAATTCTATTCACTTTTTACACATTTGTTGTATCCTATAGAGAGGTGATTTAATCATTTTCTTCTGTAAAATGAGGGTTTTCATAGAATAACAATATCCATTCTTCAGAGTCGTCAATTGGTGGAAGAATGGGGAGATGAATTTAAGCATTTTTATTTGAAAAGTGATTCACTTAGTAATTTTATTAAGGTTTGTATATAATTTGATAAGAGTATTATTGATTAGGAGTTAACATGAATTTATAAATAGTAGTCATTATGTCTTAAATTTTATCACCTTACAAAGTAAGCAAAAATGGTCTTTTTACTTTTTAAAACATCTACTAAAATAATAAAAAATGTCTTCTATTTTTTAACACATAAAAAATTAATTTTTTTTTAAGGTACGTAACTACCAAAATATTCCATTAGAAGTTAACTGTGACTAGATTTCATCACTACTTTTTCAGATACCAAGTAATAAGTTTAGATTACAACAACATAGTAGAATTAATTATGCCCATGTCTTTTTTTTTTCCAAATTCGTATCGAAATTTAAAGGAAAAATAAATCGTTGCTAGTGCGAGTGCCAATTAGCCTACGGTTTATTTTCCCTAACCACTATATGGTGAACTCATGATGTGAGCAAATTTGTTTCGTTATTCCCCGCGTCGTTATCGTCATGAAAATTATATTGATTCATCGAGTGGTAACAATTACATATCATTTTGAGCTCCTTTGCAGGACGATCCATTCATGTCACATTGAATGCTCCTATTATTATTATTATATGCGGTGAAATCCATATTGCATGGTATTCCTTAAGGGGAGGAGTAAGTTAGTCTTCTACCAAATTCTAAATAAACTCATTTCATAACAAATTCTGCCACAATTTGAAATCCATGAGATCTCTTTATATAATAACTGATTCTGACAACTAAAAGCTCCCACAAAAAAAAGTGTTTTCAACAACTAAGAGCTCCCCAAAAAGCATCTTCATAGTACATAATTGTACAATTAGAAATTCGTTCGCCTTCGACTATTTTTTTCCTACGTACAACATATTGAACCCTCGTTGCAACCATTTTGGACATTAGTAAAAAGCTAAAACAAAGTTGAATCCCGGTGGGATAATTTTGTCATCAGTTGTGTTCCGTTTGTTTTTACCATTTCGGTGGTTTCCTTCCCTTCTCTTTGATTGAATTTCATATTCATTCCCAAAGAAGGAAGAAGAAACATCATATTTGATTGAAGATGGAAAAGGTTGTAGCATTGCTTTTTATTGTTATGATTGGTGCAACAATCACCACGCCCATGCTAGTCGTGGGATCCGGTGACTCTCACTGTCCTCCCGCTGCAAGAAATCCTATTGTTCCGGGCAAAGGAAGTAGCCCCATAGGTGGCAGATCGAGCGGAGAAAGCTCATCATGTAGATTATACTTCAACCAAAATAAAAGAGGAGGGACATAAAATTTCCTTAACATTCTCTCGAGACACCTCACACTCGAAAACTACCAGGCTTAATGAGTGGGCTTGAAAGTCGTCTACTTCAAAATTATGGGTGCTTTCCTCAACAACATATGTCAAGGACTCTATACCATTGTCATTGTGTCTTGTCTTTAATTAATCCTTGTCTTAACTTATACCTAATGTGTTGAAGGATTATTCAAGATTTTTTATTGCTTTTGCGTTCCAAATATAATAATATATAATGAATGTTATACAAAATGGGAAGGTGATGATCAGGTACTATGCTGGAATTCTCTAGAATGGGTGGTCTGATACTGAATTTAACAATAAAAAAAACAGGACGATACGCTCAGCTGTGAAACTTTGTTCGAAAGTGACAACACTTGACTAGAAGATGATAATCATCACCAAGGTGAGACAAGGCAAAAAACATACTTGAAAGCATCATGATTCATTATCCAAATCAACCCATGGTCATTACTTTCATGACTCAAGTATTAACATTATCACTCGATATGAAGTGTTAGAATGATGTACCTGAGTATGTAAATGCACCATGCCATGTGAGTGAGCTAATATGAGTAGGTAATGGATGGAATCTATTGGCAACTATCTGTGGGGAGTCAAAAATAACATCATCAAATATGTTGTCTAAAGTGTGGATCATAGGATAAAAAAATCTCCTATAGTTACCCCTATCCATAGAAGTGAGGGGATAACAAGGATTTCAGGGAGTTAGGGGCCAATGGGCCAATGGTTATGCTCACAAGTTACAGGTTGGTTTGTGTCAAGGTCATAACCTCCCTAACCCCTCGAGTATATAGATTGATATGTTCTTCTATGTAATAAAGGTCGACATTAGTAAATAAGGCATATGTAATAATGTGAACACGTCTAATGTAAGAATACTTAATAGAAGGTTATTCTTCTAGAAAGATCTTCCTCTAAAATGTTCTCTATAAGATTGAAATAGTATAAATAGGAGTAGAAAGCATGGAAAAGTTTTGTCTTGAGAATCATTTTTTACTTGAGCTTTGTTTTGTTGGAGGTTTCCCCCTCAAAGAAGCAAGTGAACTTGGATATCGATATAATAAAGGTATAATTTATGGAATAAATTGTGTCAGTGTGCTCTATATTTTGCTATTTTTGTTGATAATTGTTATTGTTATCCCTATTTCCTAGGGATAACTAAGGAGATGATGTCTCGAGGCCCTCATGTTGCAGACATGGAGTGCCAAGAGACAGATGGCTGACAACATCCACTTGCATAGACAGAGGCCCATCTCACCACCACAGATCTCAGATTCATCATGATGGTATCTGCCACACCAGCTTGCTTCCGGAAGACATTGGGTCTTACTCCATCAGGTACAAGCCAGGTACTATGGTGAGTGTCATTTCAATATTTGAGGCATTTGAGTCTGTTGCATTTAAACGTTGTTTTTGATTATGTAACGTCTGCTTGGAAGTTATTCTCTTTGCCCTGTTTCACCTTGGTGGTTGACATTGCGCCCTAGTAAGTGGTCACCCTTAGGGATGGGTTTACATTTGGGAGGTCCCCTTAACAATTCATCATGTGATTCTTGATCATACTTACCCCTTTCCACACTTCATCCCCTCGCCTCCTTATCTTTTGGGATTTTCAAGTATACTGACCCAAGAAGGCTTTGTCCCTCATTTCATGGGAAGAAGGTGTTGAAGGCCCAGAGGTTTGTAGCTAGAAAAATATAAAATTCAATCATAAACCTTCTAGATGCTCGCCCAGGGATTCTGAGGAAAATGAAATGTCTCTCATAAGAAACTGATGGGACCCGTGAAAAATAAAAATGAAAAAATATTGACTGAGGTAGAGCATGTGTGAGAAATGTTTTTCATGCTTAGGTAGAAGTCCCACACATTGTATTCAACTTGGGGAAGCATAATCTGACCAAGGTAGAGTCAAGTTGGACAACATTTTTCATGCTTAGGTAGAAGCCCCACCTTGGCTTCAACCTAGAAACATAAAAAAAGGCAATAAACGAGCTTGGAAAAAGGATACATTGAAAATGAAGGTGTAACATACCCTCAACAAAGGCACCCATAAATGAGATACTACGATCCCTTGTATGTCATGAACCCCATGACCAAAAGTTTTACCTCCATCCACTTCATCTTCTACACATGGCTTAGAGGGTGTTCCACCTGGGAAACACTCCTTGAATTAGGGGATGATTCACCTAATAGGTCACTTTTTCAACCATCCCATACCTAAACTTGGCTAGTTGCATAGGGTCTTTGAGAACTTGTTTAATTTGATGAGGTATTTTTTTATGCACATGCTTAGGTGACTCTTTTATTGATTTGATTTACTTATCATGATATGTTTTCCTTGAGATCCTTGGAGGGCATATTCATTGTCTTTGCAAGACCTTGCTTGGTGGACAATTTTGGAGGAAGAAGACTAGATTGGGCTTCCTTGGGACATGAAGCCCATGGATTGGATACCATGGCCTGCACAACAGGTGATGATGACAACCTTTGGAGGCTTTAAAGACACCATGGAGGATCTCACCTAGCCCCTACAAGCCCAACGTTTTTCCTTTGGAGGCCAAAACGTCACTTAGAAAGACTTGACGTCACCCTAGGGCTAGGGTTTTCGTGGTGGTGGTGTTAGCTTGACACTTGGCACCTTTTGGCTTGATGAAGGAAACCCTAGCGTATGAGAGGGATGCCTTTGGAGGCCCAACATTTCACCTCCAAGCTCAAACAACTTGTTGGAAGTGCCAAAATGTCACCCTAGAGAGGGTTGATGTCATCTTTAGGGTTTCTTATGTGCAAAAGTTTAAGTTAAATTTGAATTTAATATTGTAAAGGGGAAAAATAAAGAGAAATGTCTGCCTTATTTTGTGGTTTACCCTAACTTAAGTGGACAATCACTTTTTAGAGGATTTGTATAAATAATGGTCATTTCTATTTCATTTTCATCATATCTCTCCCATTTGGAGAAGACTACTTGGCTGAAATTTGCGCCCCACTTGGGAAAATTCATCTTCTCTCTCTCTCTTGTGCTATGGTTTGTCTCTTGTCTTTTGGAGTCAAGTGGTGCGCTATCTCTTGGAGTTTCTTTCTCTTGCTTTGGTGATGAAAAATACTTGGTAACTAGGGTTTGTCTTGACATTTTTTGGAATTGGTAAGAAAAATATGCATAATGTTAGTTTTCTTTCGTGTTCCATGGTTGTTATTGTAACATACCTGGCCACCCAAGCTAGGTCATGCCACTTAAAAACTTTCATGCTCTGATACCGTATTGTAACACCCCCAACCACCTAGGCCAAGCCGTGCTACTCTAAAACACATACTTACTGAGCTTCTGATAACCAAAATGTAACATACACAACCATAGACCTGTTGGGCTATGGCACATAGAAAATATTGTGGAACATCATACATGTATAACTTAACAGACAATTACCTTATGCTAATATACAGATTAATGCATAAATAACAATAATCCTACACATACAACATATACATGCAATACTTATAAATATTAGACATGTACAAATACACAGCATGTAAATGAACATAAAAATGGTACTTATATTTTTGTAGAAGACCACCAACTGCATGCAGACCTTTCATGAACCTCCCAACCATAGACCACGTTGCTCATCACTCTCATCAATGGGTCACCCCCGAGCTGGGACTAAAATCCACCCGGGTAAAGGGATTCCTAGTCTAGGTTGAGACAATGGGATGCTACACAGTCAATCAAGAAGGATTCCCTCCCAGAAGCCAACTTATACACACAAACTACAACCTCTCATTCCCCACATGCCTATCCCACCCCAACAAGTGTGCCCCTTCTATGCTCAACATTCCTTTGGTTCCTCGATTCCCTTCAAAGGCTTCAGCAACAGGTCGTACATGAATTCTCATAGCACTATAGTTTATGTTGGGCTCCCTCCAGGAGAAATCACTTCCCCAACCTCTCTCACCTAGAGAGAGTTACTCAGAGGACTAACAACCAGCTTCTTATTTTCCATCATACTATCTCACCCAGAGAGAGTTTCTCACATGCATGACAACTAGCCTCTTCATTCCATAGGCCTGACAACCCGCCTCTTCACTCCCACTCCCAGATAACCAACAATAGGCTTAGGTGAAAACAACTTCAACATTCAACTAATGTACAAGTAAAAGTGACAACCACGACCTTCAGGTTTAGAAATAGGTGTTTCTCATAACATGCAAGTACAACACAAGCTTAGGTAGGCACTGGTGTGTTGTGCAACCCAGGAGGATCATGGGTTTCAATTGATGATAAGAAAACACAGGATATGGCTCCAGAATGCGTGCAGTTTTCAGAGGTACGTGCATGCTCAAAGGCCAACAATGGAGGTAGTGGCTTCCTACGTGAAGATGTGAGTCCATGGGAATCATCGCAAGAATGGAAGAGAACCCCTTAAAATGAATTGATCTCCCGACATATAATTGCATGCACCAAGATTGACACATGTCTCTCTTGGATCTCATTCCTCTCCACTTGGAGTTCATTCCTTTCCCCAAAGGAACTTAGGATAACATGAGATATTT
>JZKD02S0072533.1:159701-176911 GCA_000966675.3 Picea glauca | reverse complement strand
GGGGGGCCACCAGGAGGTATTTGTCTTCATTGGTCTCTTCATAGGTGTATCTTATTTTTTACTCTGGTTATTTGGGTATTATACATCATCTTGATTCTTTCTATCTTGTGTTATTTAAGTATATTTTTTGTTGCATGCCTTTTCTATTTTTGAATAACAAAATCTAAAGGAATTTAATCACTAGAGAACTAGGGTTTCTTGTGTTCTCACCCACTTTTTCTTATAGCTTTGATACAACCAAAATTTTTGCATATCTGCTCACCCTTGCTGTAGATCTACACCAACAGAATGACGACTCCACTGCCCCTGCCCCTGCCCATGTTCTTCACCCATTTGGTAATGACACTTACTAGATTCTCATGTTGGATTTATTCTTCGTGAATCTCACTACTCAATCCTGCCAATATGATATGCCACTCGAGGCATAACCAACTATACCCTCTGGTCCTCCTTCGTTCACCCAAGGGAATTTACAGATCCCTCGACCATATACCGAGATCCCTTCGAAGGTCCCAAAGGTTCCTCTTTGACAAAATGTTGTTCACCTGCATGGGAAGGCAACCCAACATTATAGCATCGTCGATGACCTGGCCCAGGCCCCCACTGCCATATCAACCCTTGAGGTCCTTCAGATGTGCCTTGCATAGAAGAAGGCTTTGCTTGCTGCCATAGGAGCTATTGACCCTTTAGATGATCACATGATCACCTTTGATAGTGATCAAGCCAAGCCTTTCCACTTGCCCCCTTCTGTTGCCTTCTAGATCCCAGTGACCATCAACAAGTACAACATCCACCACTGTATTTTTGATGAAGGTGCATCCACATGCGTCATGTTTTCTTAGGTTTGGAAGTAGATAAGATCCCCTACTCTTGTCCCATCTACGATTTCCCTCTGAGTGTATGATGGTCTACCTTCCCAACCCCAAGGCCTTTACCAAAATTGTCCCATCAAGCTAGGGGACAAAGAATTCCATGTCAATGTTGAGGTTATAGATGCCCCTCTAGATTACAACCTCTAGTTAGGAAATAGATTCATGTATGCCATGAAGGCCATGGCCTCGTTAGTTTTTCGTAAGATGATTTTCCCCCATAATGGGAAGCTGATCAACATCGATCAATTGACCAACTGACCTACCACGACCCCCAGGCCCAACTTCATCCTGATAATGTGGTTTCTTCCTTAGGTGGGGACCAGACTACTTCCCCCATCAACGACCTCATCCCTAGAGTCTAAAAAGAATCTATCATATTGGGTGCATACTACGAACCACCTCCGACAGTCATTGCACTCGGTTTTTCTCATGTTTGCATGGTGTCATCCAACCATGGACCAGCGGGATCAAATCCATAACCCTCTACTGGACATTCCACACCTACATCCTCCATGCCTCCACTAGGTATGTTGCAGCCACATCTGCACTATCCCTTCGGTCAGGTACCCTTCTTGTTCCCTCCTCCTAGTATCAGAAGTACGCTGGTCATGGCTACCCTCACCCTACCTAACCTTACCCCCGGGATCCCTGTGTGGTATTTGGATCCACCTCCTACCCTTATTCCTAATTCTGAGCCTTGACCTTATTTGTATGTGATCCCCATGTAACCTATTCTGATTCATACCTAAGACCAAGAAACCTTGAAATTGAAGCTACGCCAAAGGAAAAGATACCGAAACCCCCTCACCCCACTACGACCACATAGCCTACCATAGAGAGGCCTATTCCTCCTTGTGCATTTTGTGAGCTTCCAGGTCATCCTACCTTTCATTTCCCCCGACTTCTAGAATTGAAAGAGGTCTATAAATTTGACGATATGGATGTTGCTTCTTCCACTTCAGTTGTGGAAGTCCACCTTCCTGAACCGTTCACCAAACATATAAAGAATTTATGTACAAAACAACTTGTGCATTATGTGACAATTATGGTCATTACTCTCACCATTGTCCTCGTCTTCCCTAGTACCAAGATGCTTTGCAGGTCCTTTGCTAGTTGAAGGATACTCATGCGGAGGGCGCCACCCTGATGATTGAAGATCCATAATCTCATTGTGAGTCATCCCCACCCGATTCCCATACCTCACACATATCGCATGGTAATGATCCCCTAGAGTCAGAATCTCACCTGATTCTTTTCTTCAGGGATGTCCCTCACAACCCTTTGTTAGCACCTCATTCCATGTTTTCTTTGTATACTGTTTATATTTGATGTTTTCGTTGCATTCACCTTACATGTATGGAATCTCATTTGTTATCTTGAACCTTTCAGATGGACCCTCTGTCCTCCTGCTACATTGGTTATGATGATGGTGCAAGTCGTTCTTTATGGAATCTAGCTTTGACGGCTTGGGATCTCTTTACCCCCACACTTACCCTCTATCATTCTAGTGGGGTTTGCATTGGACCTACCACCAATAATCATGCCGAATATGATGCAGTGATAGATTTGTTAGCCTATGCTGTTGCTCATCGCATCCATCACCTTCATGTTTGTTTAGATTCACAACTTCTCGTCATGCAGTTGAATGGTGTGTATTGTGTGTGACACCCATGATTGTTTAGGAAATACTTGCATGTTTGACTCCTGGTGTGATCATTTGAATTCATTACATTCAATCATGTACCTAGAAGCCACAATCAGTTTGTATATAACATTGCAAACAACATCCTAGACTAGCATCTATGACATGCATCGACAAGAAGATAACCATTTGCATTCGTTTCTACGATATCATACATGCACATTAGTACATATCATACATTGTACATTTTTGATTCACCATCACAGACATGTAGATATATGTCCATCAACATTTATATATTCAAAAAACAAAAAATAACACAAGTCATATTAGTATGACTCAACTACTCTACTATACAATTGACATGTCCATTACATGCTATATAATACAAAAATGGGGCGGGGGGTCATCCATCCCCTCCTAATGCTCATACATCGGATGGCACAATACATACTAAGGGAATCATGTCCCATGATGTGAGGTCCCACACCACTTGTCCTACGACTCTTACCCTTCGTAGGATGGAGCGCCATTCCACTTGTACTCCGACACAAGTGCCAATATAGTGGTCACCCATAGTATGCCACCCTTTCTTAGATACCCCGGTCAACAAGATATCCAACCTACGGTGGAGGTCCTCCATCTTCGTCTACATATCATTCCCCCTGTCTAGACCACCTATGGCCTAGGATTGGTCGATGTACTAGCCTCCCTGGGTGTCATCTACCTTGTCAGCCTCACCGATGTTGTATATGCAATTTGCACACATACACATTGTCAGTATAACATATTGACATATTTCACAAGATGAAATAAACAGATCACATAAACATATTCACATTATGTCTTACCATCAGGTCCCCATGCACAACCAACTGGAAAAGGTAATTATGTATCCCCCTGGTAGTTCATCCCTAAGTATGGATACTCCTTGATCACCACCAGGAGCTACTCCCAATGATG
The DNA here is from genome assembly GCA_000966675.3 of Picea glauca. Taxonomy (NCBI): domain Eukaryota; kingdom Viridiplantae; phylum Streptophyta; class Pinopsida; order Pinales; family Pinaceae; genus Picea; species Picea glauca. The sequence goes on along the minus strand of JZKD02S0072533.1, from coordinate 173,434 downwards.
GAAGAACTTGGATCAAAACATATTCCTCACTACACCACTCCCACCTCTACATAGAAGTTCACCCCACTGACGCATCCGGGGCTCCTGAGGCCCGCCATCACAAATGTGCACATGTGGGCAAAGTGTTAAAATACACTCAAAGAAGAAGGAACATAATATTGGCTCGAATGCACAATTTCCTCCTCATGCTCTCCAACACGCTGTCAATTGGTGCTTCATTATCGTCAAAAGTATTTGTGCCCACCGAAAGTGAGCATCCTATAACACCCTCTCAATCGCAAGCATCTGACCTCTCGCCACCTTGTGTAGAGATTGACTCCCAAGTATCCGAATCACCGCCATAGCCATTTCCTAGGTCTCTAGTCTCTCTATGTCCCCTACATATAGAGTAGAATCATGGATCTGAGCATCGAGACTACAATGATGATCTAAGAACTCTTCTACTCGCCTCCCTCGAGGCAACATGGGTGTAGTATCCAATAACACCCCCAGTTGGGGTAACCCAGTGAGAAAGTATATGTCCAACATGGTTATCTCCTGATGATGACCACAGACCATAAATTCTACATCATCAAGGTCCCAATACCCCACTATGCGTGACAAGAGCCCTTCTCCTACTCGCATTAGTGATTTTTCAAAGTACTTGAGCAACTTGTACTGCGTCAGTGCCCTTCGCACAACCATATCTCCTTTCACATGTGCTTGGATATTCTCAAAGTATCGTTCTTTCCATATCACTTTGAAATATTCCATACCTACACAAAACCACCTTTTTTCAGTCCTTCATATCTAAAAAACTCACCATTTGAGTTGCCTCTTTGTCCCCCACTAGACTAGAGGCCACCCATCAATTTTGGTCCCATTAGGATAAGATTGACCAATGCACTTTTCCTCTAGTTTAGTGTGTTGGCCAACACACTTAACATACCATTTCTTGCATTGGCCAATGCTCTTTCTGGCTCAAAAAGTGCGTTGGGCCCCAAAATTTGAGTAGGGTTCCCAAACAATCAAAATAGCCCCTAATCTAAAAAGTAATTCGACAGAATTGAAGAGCATGGATAGACCACCAACCTGAGACTCTAACCACCATTTTTATTCAATCGGATTTCCTGCAGTGGGCTCAACAAGATTTAGGTCCTTCTCCTCCTCTCCACGTTCAGTCTCCACCATTGGTGGTAATGAACCACAAAATTGGAGGGAAACTCTTTTAATGGAAAAATCCCATTTTTATTTTTGTTGTTGTGGGCTCATATGGAATTCAATTGATGAACCGTTTGCATTGTTGGAATTTTCTCGTTGCACTCCTCAAAAGGGCACTTTTGGTTTTTTGAAATTCCACACTTCATATGGGAGGCATTTTTCCCATGAAGAGTTGTATGTCCCTCAATCGAATGATTTCTCCTAGCTGGGGGCATGCCCTTTGAATCCCATCAAGTCCCTTAGATTGTGGCGTCATACTATTTCCTCTTGGTTAGCCTCAATGGCCTTACTAGGAGGATTTTTGTCTTCGAGTGATCCATGCTAGACCAACCCCATTAGCATTCTATAGAAAGATCCCTCCCTTATCCTCTCCTAACCAACCCCATTGGAAATCTTATGATGGGGTTGTCTTATAGTCGCCTCCTCACCAACCCCATTGGCATTATGAGGAGGAGTGTTTTTTGTGTGCCCCCCATATAGTTAGCCTCATCGACATTCTTAGATGGGGATGTCCTCATATTCCCCCTACTAATCGGCTCCATAAGCATTATTAGTTGGAGGATTGTGTTTTTTGGTTGTTTGGTTCTTTCCTATCCAACCCCATTGACATTCTCAATAAGGTTCTACTTGTTGGGCTCTCTCTTAACCAACCCCATTGGCATCTCCTGGAGAGTTCCCATAGTCTAGTTGTCAATAAACTAGGGGTGCCTTCCTGCCAAGCCTCACTGACATTCTCAAGTAGCCCCCTTTTTGTATGGATATCTCTTGACCATCCTCATAGACATTCTCAATGGTATCCTTTTGTATATCTTCTACTTGTCCAACCTCATTGGCATTCCTAAGAAGGTTTCAATTTCTTTTGGATACCTCTTGGCCAACCCCATCAACATTATCAGGATGCCTCCTCTTGTTTGGATTCCCTATGGAGCACTCTCATGGGAATTCTCCAGAGGGGTCCTGTTTTCCAGTCTCTTGTCACTTGGGTTTCCTCTTGAACGACCCCATCAACGAACCCCTTGCTCTAGTTTCCTTCTTGACCCGCCTTAAGAGGAATAACTTTGGGTTATGTTTCTTCTTGGCTAGCCTCACTGACATTCTTAAGAATGATAACCATTAATGACGTCTCCCTGATCAGCCCCATCAACATTCTCATGGGGAATAGTCCTTGTGGTCATCCTTAGAACTAGCCTCATCGACATTCTTCGGGGAGGTATTTGTGGTCCTATTATGTCCAACCCCTTAGGCATTTACAGGTCCAGACTAGTCTTTTGACTTTCGCCTCCTAATGTGATTGGAATTAGTTGATATGATTGTCTTTTCATCCTCTCTGTTTAACCAACTTCACATGCATTGCTAGATGGAGTTGAGTGTCCTCCTCCTAGCCAACCTCATTGGCATCACTAGGAGGTTTTCCTCGATGTCGGTCATTTCTCCCCGTCTTGCCCCATTGGTATTACTGGGAGGAATCCTCCCCGTGTCATTTCTTCCTAGCCAACCCTGTTGGCATTCCTAGGAAGAATTCCTCCCTTATGTTGTCTCCTCCTAGCTAGCCCCATTAGCATGACTAGGAACACCTTTCACTTGGGTTTACTCCTCCTATCCAACCCCATCGAAATTTCTAGGAGGATTCCCCCCTTTCTTATACCCTCTTCCTAGCCAGCCCCATCAACACTCCCAGGAAGACTCCCTTCTCTGCTGAGTGGCTTCCTCCACTAGGATTCCACTTGGCCACTACGTTTTTAAACACATTGGTGAGTGACATTATATTTCTCTCACACTCATTTCCCCTTGGAAGCATCCCCATGTTTCTCTTGTTTAGAGCATCGATGATGATTCACCCCTCCATCTGTAGTGCTCATCACATGTTTCCCAACTATCCATATGCAGTTGTTCCAATGATACATTTGACTAACAATATGCCGATTCACCCACCATCCTTATAGATGTTTTCAGTTGCTACTAGATTAGCCCTGCATTTATGCTTTGAACAAGGGAATCCTTGAGTCCACCTCTCTTTTCCTTCCATCCATCCCCTAGTGTTATTGCCCATCAGTCACATCATGCTCGTCACCTCGTGATGGTCCCTTGGTGATTCCTTCTCCTTGGTTCGAGTGGGATTCCCTCTATCGACTTCAACACTTGTGTTCTAGAGGGTTATCCTAGAGGATTGTTACCTTGAATCCCTCCTTATCCTTGGTGCCTTGGCTTCCTTTTCTGTGCTCGACTCTAGATTCTTTTTGCACATTTGAGACTCATATACTTGACAGTTCAATGATCTAGTTCTTTATGCCATCATCCCGAACATGTGTGAGATGTAGTAGACCTTAGAAGGGGGTTTCCCTACTGGTAGCCCCCCACACATGCTAGTCTCAGTAGCTTCTTCTAGAGTTATAACTTCACAGGTTGTTCTTTGGATACTGGGCCTATAGATACACATTTATTCTATGGGATGGTCTATTGTACCTTGGTACCTATCCCCCATCTGATGGGTTACCCTTGGACCATGATGAGAGAGTTCTCATTGATCTCAAACTTGGTCAGATCTCATGTCCTCACATTATTGAGATCGTACATGCATATATGATCCAACCTCAAATCTAGTTCCTCAGATTTTATTGGCTTCGTACCACCGTTCTCAGAGCCCCATGATGAGCTTTCCTCCAGTATGCTCATTACATATTTGTGGGGGCTCATTCCTATTTATCAGGGCTTCTCAGGTTGTTTCTACCTCCTTCCTTCAGCATGAAGGGGCATCAGTTCTTATGTACTCCGTTCAATTGCAGTTGGGATGTAATTCAAATTTTTCCATCCACATATTGTATATGGGATTGATATTATCATGTTGATGTAGTCTATCCATCATTGACAACATCATGTTGGATTTGAGACTCCCTTATAGTCTCTCTATTGATGCCACGAGTATTCTCAATGAGTATGGGTATGCCTACCTTGTCCCATTAAGATCATATTACTCCCCACTTGATGACCTTTGTTGACAAGTGGTTTTCTATGGCCTCTTCGTCGGTTGGGCCTTCTATTCTTCTCCCATGGTACCTTTTCTTCTCTTTGGTCGACACATATCCCAGTGAAAGAAAACTATAATGTATGTCGGTCATGCAATTTTCTCACATCAAACATTAGGGGGCATCTGTTATTACCATTTATTCACACACCTAGCCCAAAAGGATAAGCCTTACCGATATGCACCATCATAGTCCATGTATCATTTTTCATGCACACTTTCACACTGTTATTCCCTTTCATAACTTAGGAAAACCCTTTTTGCCTAAGTTATTTCACTTAATTAAAGCCATAATTGCCTTTTGTACATTTTCCCCTGTTTATTTTTTTTTTTAAATTAAAGGAAAAATTCAAATTAGTGGTTAAAATTGATTTGGTTAAATATAATATTTTATTATTTTGACCACATTAAGGATAACCACTATTTTTCCTTAAAATAAAGAGAGCCATACCATTCCATATGATTTTCCTATGAGAGTATAGAGATGTTGCCAAAATTTCCACTGACCTTTTAGCTTCATCTCATCATAGTTGTTTTCATCCCAAAGGAGAATCTAGCCATTACTACCACATCCAGGAAAGAAAGAACCCTCACATAGAGGGTCCACTAGGAGGCATTTGTCTTCATCGGTCTCTTCACAGGTGTATCTTATTTTGTACTTTGATTATTTGGGTATTATACATCATCTTGATTCTTTCTATCTTGTGTTATTCATGTATATTTTTTGTTGCATGCCTTTTCTATTTCTGAATAACATATATATAAACAAATTTAATCACTAGAGAACTAGGATTTCTCGTGTTCTCACCCAATTTTGTCCGTAGCTTTGATACAACCACAAAGTTTGCAGATTTGCTCACCCTTGCTGCATATCTACACCAATAGTAATGTACCCAACAACCTCTATACACCATTGAGGATACATGGTACCTATTGAAACCTCAAATTTCCTTCATCCTATTCCTCTAATACCATTCTTTAACAAATCCAACCATACAATTAGGCTGAAATAATCATTCTACAACTACGATACCCTAATTCCTCGCTTCATTGTTACGAAATGATTAATGCATGCAAACATGACAATGCATATTCATGTAAACACAATACAATATCCAATGGACAATGATACCATAACTCACACCTTACCCTACTCATGGATTTAACCCCATATATTACTAGCCCCATCACAACTAATATTTTTCCCATAGACCCTTTAAGTTCCTTCAATCATTATGTATGTTAGTTTATTGATTAAGTTGATCGTGTGTAGTTGGTCCTATTTATGGGAAACTTAGATACCCTTACCACACTTTAAAACAACCTCTAACCTTAGTGATTTATTATTATTTAGTAGGAAGTATCTAAGCATGCTAGTAATATTTCATTACCACCTAGCAACAATTACCACCTAGCAACAACTATGATAGGATCAAGAGGAATCCTCCTTACAAAGAATTTTTCTTGGTTTCATTGAATAGTAGATAAAGGATCTTTCATCCCATTAACATGTGATCATTATTTTCACCCATTAGGCCAAGGATGAAGTAACAATTCTCTACATTAAATATGTTTCATTACAAGAACAATTGTAAGTGGCTCTATATCCCATCTCCCTACTCTCACCATCTCAAGCACACTTAATAGAGTATAATGTAGAGTTACTTTAAGACAATGAAGTACTCCTCAACCAAATTCATATCACCACCAATGAACAATATTAGGTCTATAATAAATTTTATCATGTGAAGGACACTTCTTCTTAGTGCTTTCTCTATATTGACTAACCAATTTTGGTCAACCGTCATTTAGATGTCTAGGATACTTATTGATTAAGAAAGACACACGCTTGCATTATGTAAACTTTGATGCCATTATGTAACTTTTATCCTAAAACATGTCTTTAGACCATCATAGCATTATGAGAGGATTATATGCCCAACTTGCAGATGGCATTATCTCCTCTCAATGCTTTTGTGACAAATCCAACTATTAGGTGTAGAATTTTAAATCTTATAACACCAAAGTGGCATGAAAATTTGATTAGTGCAAGTGTCCTAAATACATTGTTAGCTTTCCTGTCCTAGTTACTTCATTAAAGTAGTGGCTTAAGGCTTTTTGATAATATAAGACCCAATATAGTAGTGTTACATCCAACATTTGTAACCTTGAAGTCACTGCTTGACAATTTACCATATGCTACTATCAAAGTCTTCAAAGTAGAATTTGACCACAATTTTTTCTCCATATTTTATTGTATAATTTAAAATTTTTATGATCAAGTAGAAATCACCAGGGGAGTTCTCTTGCATTCATTACTCTATTTTTAAAAACTAACAAATTTTCCAAGGCCTACACCTCTTAGCATCAAGATTCCATGTGCTCTAGAACCTTCTCCTCTAAGTACTATGCAATGACTAAATAATGTCGAGCAAAGTAAGAATGAAGTGACACTAAAAGGATAGATAGTATTGAGTATCAATTATCTTGTATTATTTTAGTGATAACTTAAATATAATTAAACCATTGGTGTTATTTTTTTATCACATCTCACTCCCTAATGCTAGGCTCCAACAAACACCAAGTTCAACTAGAGAGCACTATTGTCAACATTCAAGATCTAAAAATGTTCCCCTTTACTTTCTTAAGGCTTTCAAATTAGAATATTATTGCATTTTTGGTGAAACTAATAAATACTTAAAAAAATCATTTTAAAAATGCTAGAATTCTTGATTTTACAATAATATTCTGACACAATTAATAGTACAAACCAATAATTTTTTATCACACATTTATGTTCTAGATGACAACAAAATCATACTTGGGATGCACTAACCTTATTTTACATTCCTATTTTACATCTCATTTTTAATCCTTCTGTGTCCCCTTTAACATGCTTATGCATCCCATTTATTTTTATAATGTCTTATTCATATTCTTCCATGTTCTGTTTTTCATCCCAACCTTTCATTCCAATGTCTATTTTACATCCCCTTTTTGCATTCAAGTGTCTTGTTATCATATATGATTGTATCTCACATTGTTCTCTTCATCGAGATACTCCTCAAAAGCTACCATGTGCCCAAACCCAAGTTCGTATACAAGAGCTATGGTCTCAAGAAGTGGACCATCATTTTTTCAACTTAGTGCGCATAAATCTTTGTTGGGTATGTGTTATATCCTTTGCACGAGTAGTAGTGTCTATGTTGCACCGAACGTGCAAGGGTTCAGGGGCAGCGTCCTCGATTTTTTTTGCCTCGAGAAATGTGTCACATGCTTGGGTGGTTTTTCAACACATGGTTTTTGCCGATGGTTTTCTATTTCCAGTTAAGGAATTAGGGTTGTTGACTAATCCAAGTCACTGGGTTAGGGTTTTGGATGCCACTCGCTCCTATATGTATATTGTATTGTAAACAATGTAACACTATGAATGAATATATAATATGCTGGTTTCCCGGTTTGGGTTTCCAGGGGAAAAATATCTATGTAATGTTTGTATTTGCCATTGTATCTTTTTTGTTCTTTTACTGAAAATCTGTTTGTAGTAAATATTGTACAAGGTTAACATCTACATTTGGTATCAGAGCTTTGTTGGCTTCAGGGGGACGCCTTTGTGGCCAAGGGTTTGGCTTAGGACTGTGATAAGCCTTGTTATAGTGGGAGATTTGTGGTATTGATTTTTCAGGTGAAGATAAATGGAAAGCATTTTGAAAATGGAGATCGAGAAGCTTAATGGGAAAAGTTTTGAGTTGTGGAAGCTCAAGATGGAAGATCTATTGGTGGACAAAGATCAATGGATCGCGGTAGATCCAGGTACTGCACCTACAAGAACTTCAACAGATGACTGGAAAAATTTGGATCAGAAGGCGAAAAACACATTCTGATTGTCTCTTAGATTCAGTATTACTGAATGTGTTAGAGGAAGCTACAACCAAGGATTTATGGGATAAGTTGGGGAAGTTGTATCAGTCTAAGTCTCTAGTGAATAAAATATTCCTGAGAAATAAGTTGTATAACCTGAGGATGAGAGATGGAGACTTGGTGGCAGAGCATTTGAATGCCTTCAATACTATGGTAAGTCAGTTAGTATCTGTTGAGATTAAAATTTTAGATGAAGATAAATGTATCAGTTTACTGTGTTCTTTACCAAACTCGTGGGATAGTCTGGTTGCGGCCATAGGTAGTAATACAACTGCCTTGAAGTTTGATGAAGTGGTCTCATCCTTGTTGTCAGAGGAGATGAGACAAAATAATATGGAAGGACAGAGCACAAACACATTATTTGCAAGAGGACGTTCCCATGAAAGAAATAGATATAAGTTATCAGGTGGGAGATCTAAGTCTAAGGGTAGATCTAAATCTCCCAGAAATTTTGTAAAGGTATGTTGGAGATGTGGAAAAGAAGGGCACTACAAGAAGTAGTGTAGATCCAAAGTTGAGAAAAGGAAGGGATCTGAAGAATCTCCTTCTACAGAAGAAAATACCTCCAAGGAAGAAGGAGGGGATGTGTACTTGGCTTCTTCAAGCACACATGCAGATAATGAGGCATGGTTGGTTAAATCTGGTGCATCCTTTCATATGACTCCCCATAGGGAGTGGTTCTGCGAATATGAAAGGTATGATGGAGGTAATGTTTTCTTAGGTGATGATTCGACAACCAAAATCATTGGATGAGGAAAAGTCAAGTTGAGGCTCATAGATGGAAGGATTAGAACACTTCTTGGTGTTCGTCACATCCCAGGTTTGGCCAGAAATTTGATTTCTGTAAGAAAAATGAACAATGCAGGGGTAAAAACAATAGTTAAAAAGGAAACCTACATGATGGTTCGAGGAGAAATGGTGTTGTTCAAGGGAGTTCGGTTTGGAACTCTATATAAGCTACAAGGAAACACTATTAGTGATGGGTGTAATAGTTCCATTGTTCTTGATATTGGAGTTGAAGAAGAAAGAACTCCTACCGTCTCTGGAGAAAAGCTTATGCTGTGGCATCAAAGACTGGGGCATATCAGAGAGAAGGGTCTTCGACTACTACACGATAAAGGTATGGTTGAAGGTATGTCTAATTGCTCTCTGGATTTTGATTTATGTTAAAATTGTTTATATGGGAAGAAAAATCAGATAAGATTCCCCTCTGGTGCAACGAGGGTAGAAGGAATTTTACAACTAGTTCACATTGATGTTTTTGGACTTGTGTCGGTCCCATCATTGGGAAAATCTGTGTACTATGTCTCATTTATAAATGAATTCTTGAGAAATACTTGGATATATTTCCTCAGGAAGAAATCTTAAGTCTTTGATAGGTTTAAAGAGTTTAAGGATATTGTTGAGAATCAAATAGAGAAAATAATTAAGGTGCTAAGGACAGATAACGTCGAAGAGTTCTGTGGGAATGAATTTGAAGAATTCTGTAAGAAGTGCGGTATAGAAAGGCAGAAGACTACTCCACATACACCTCAAAAAAATGGAGTTGCAGAAAGGATGAACATGATGTTGATGGAAAAAGAAAGGTGCATGCTGAGTGGTGCCGGGTTAGGGTAAGAATTATGGGCAGAGGCAGTGGGTACTGCATGTTACCTGGTCAACAGATCACCCTCATCAGCGTTGGATGACAAGACTCCACAAGAGGTATGGAATGGTAAGGAACCTTATCTCACACATCTCAAGGTATTTGGCTGTGATGCATATGTTCATGTTCCAAAGGAAAACATGAGTAAGCTAGATAAGAAGGCTAAAAAGTGTATCTTTATTGGATATAAATATGGTCTCAAAGGTCATAATCTTTAGAACCCATAAACTAAGAAGGTAGTGTATAATTGAGATGTGAGATTTAGAGAAATGAAGGATACTGTTAAATAGGAAATCCTACCAAGTAAGGAAGAACCAAAGAAAATAGAGTTTGATTTAAAGGATGATGAGTTAGACTCTACAGAAGAACAAGGATCAGAAGAAGAAGATCCTTATACTCCAGTATTTAGGAGATCTGTTCAAGAAAGAAGGATACCAAAAATGTATATTCCATCTAATTTTTGTTCATTTTTTTCTTTGTCTATTACTAATGATGATCCTAGAACTGTGAGGGAGGAAGTGGATTCAGAGGATGGAAATCTCTGGAAAAGCGCCATGGACAAAGAAATGGTATCTTTGGATAAGAACGAGGCATGGGATCTAGTGGAGTTTCCGACTGGAAGAAATCCCATTGGAAGAAAATGGGTTTTTAAAAAGAAGCTGAATGCAGAAGGAAAAGTGGAGAAATACAAAGCTCGATTAGTAGCAAAGGGTTATTCCTAGGTCAAGGGAATTGATTTTGGTGAGATTTTTTCTCTTGTTGCCAAGTTAACCGCTATAATATTTCTGTTATCTGTTGTTGCTGCATTCGATTTTGAAGTAGAACATATGGATGTGAAGACAACATTCCTACACGGGGATCTGGAAGAAGAAATATTTATGAAACAACCAGAAGGTTATGCTGTGAAGGGAAAGAAGGAGCTGGTATGCAAGTTGAAAAAGTCTCTGTATGGTTTAAAACAATCACTAAGGATGTGGTATAAAAAAATTGATACTTATATGCTGGGACTTGGCTTCACAAGAAGCAAAGAGGATCACTGTGTGTATTTTAAATTAATTGGTGATCATTTGATTCATTTGGTCTTGTATGTGGATGACATGTTGCTGATAGGAAATAACACGAAGATTATCCAGGATGTGAAAACTCAGTTGTCCTCTAAATTTGACATGAAGGATCTCAGTGCTTCAAATTTCATTTTGGGCATGTAAATTAAAAGAGATCGAAAAAAGAGGAAACTTTGGTTAAACCAGAGAAAATATGTCGAGACAATATTGCAGAGGTTTAATATGTAGGAATGTAAACCAGTCAAGGTTCCTATTCCCGTTGGTGTAAAGTTATCTGCGGATTAGTGTCCCAAGACACAAGAAGAGGAGGAAGACATGTCTTGTGTTCCATATGCGAGCGTAGTTGGCAGTTTGACGTATGAAATGGTCTGTATTAGATGGGAAATTGCACATGCAGTTGGATTTTTGAGCAGGTATATGTCAAAACCAGGGAAGGAGCATTGGACAACAGTAAAAATGGTTTTCAGGTATTTGCGTGGCACTGCTAGCTATGGATTGTGCTACCAAGGAAGACCAGGATTGGATAGAGTGGTGGATATACATGGTTTTGTGTATGCATACTGGGTTGGAGATCTGGATCGTAGGAGATCTACAGGTGGGTATGTGTTTAACCTGTTTGGAGAAGCAATAAGTTGGATGAGCAAAAGACAGGTTGTAGTGGCACTTTCAACTACAAAAGATGAATAAATGGAAGCCACTCATGCAAGTAAGGAATAAGTATGGTTACAAATATTGTGTTCATGTATTGGGTTGGTACATCAAGTTGTAAGGATAGATTGTGACAGTCAAAGTGCAATTTTTTTGGCGAAGAACCCGACTTATCATTCAAATACAAAACATATTGATATTCAATATCACTTTGTGAGAGACATGGTTGAAGAAAAGAAAGTATTGCTAATGAAGGTGGAAAATTTGAATAATTTTGCAGATTCATTAACAAAATCTGTGAGCACTGAGAATTTCTCTTGGTGTAGAGGATCCATGGGCATTGCTGCCCTGAATTGTTGATTATGTAACCCCGTAACCCCTTGTATGCAAAGAAAAAAACAAGTAGGAGAATGCTGGGTATTTGTTATATTATTTGCACAAGTAGTAGTGTCTATGTTGCGCCAGGCGTGCAGGGGGGTTTGAGGGGGGTGCAGGGGCAGCGCCCCCGATTTTTTTTTTCCTCGAGAAACGTGTCACATTTTTGGGCGGTGTTTCGGCACATGGTTTTTGCCGATGGTTTTCTATTTCCGGTTAAGGAATTAGGGTTGTTGACTAATCCAGGTCATTGGGTTAGGGTTTTGGATGTCTTTAGATCCTATATGTATATTGTATTGTAAACAATGTAACACTATGAATGAATATAGAATATGTTGGTTTTCCCGGTTTGGGTTTCCAGGGGAAAAATCTCAGTGTAATGTTTGTATTTGTCATTGTATATTTTCTGTTCTTTTACTGAAAATCTGTTTGCAGTAAATATTGTACAAGGTTAAAATCTACACTCTTGACATTCTTGTTTCTAGTATATTCACCTTCTTATCTTTAAATTTTTGCTGCATTTTCTAAGACATAGAGGCATAAACCTCTTTTCGTGTGCTTGGAAAATAGATGCCAATAGTGCCATAATGTCTTCTCAAATATTTCTACCACTTTGTATGTGCAACACTTATGGTGTGTCGCTTGTGTTCATCACTTATCATTTGTGTTTCTTATGGTGTATCACATAAGTGCGATGTTTATGGTGTGTGAGTGAGTCACTTATGATGTGTTTCTTAAGTGCCACTACTACAAAAATGACATGTGGCAATGGGCCTTAAAGGGTCGTTGTGAAAGGAACTTGTAGTGGTCGACCTTAAAGGATCATCTTCATAAGTTCCATAGCAACGATCCTTTAAGGTTGTTTTCCAATGCCATTTCAATGACACTTTCAATGAGAATAATTAAAGATCCATTACTAGTTCCCTTTTTGGTGACAATCATTTAAGGCCCCTCATTAATACCTTTTTTGATGCACATTTGGTGATAGTTAAAAATGCTTGTTACCAGATATAAGATGTTACTATAATGAATTTTTATGAAATTACGTGGCATTCACTATAGATTTTTATAAAAGGAAATGGTTGAATACCATTGCATCTTAGTCATTATTATATCTAGGGTCATAATGGTTAATATTGTTGAATTTGTGTTAAGCATATAGTGTGTTATGGGTATGGGGTATGCCACTTATGTTTGTGGGTTAGGTGTGCCACTTATGTGTGTCACTTATGTGCATGGGTTAGGTGTGTCATTTTTTAGTGTGGATTAAAAGTTGCATTAATTATGTATGTCACTTGGGTGGTTTAGGTGTATTGTTTATGCATGTGGGTTAGGTGCATCATTTAGCTGTGTCATCTATGTGTGCCCCTTATGTGCATATAGGTTCTACCTATGCAAGTGTTACTACCAACACTATGTACAACTTGATTCAAAAGTAGATCCCAAATAATAACCAATAAACTACTATATACAATATAAAGGATGGAGATGTTTAATTGGCTCCCTACACACATCAACATTATTTGAATGTAAACGTTCCCTCATTATTATATGTGGTAACTTAAATATCAAAATGATAACTTATATCACTATGGAAATAGGTATGTATAGTTATGTAGATTGAATAGTTAAATGATATAATTTGACAAAATAAAGCATGATATGTATCTCTAATTTATTTTCTTCGTAGGGAAGATGGTAACATTTTATGCAGGGAAACTTTTAGGGGATAAATTTATCCCATGGGATATTTTTTCATGTTTTTTTTCCAAAAACCGATTCACCAATTTCCATTTTTTCCTAAAATGATTTACCCAAATTCTACAGAATAAAAGTATGTTACTAAAAAAAATTTCCA
>JZKD02S0072533.1:126655-157461 GCA_000966675.3 Picea glauca | reverse complement strand
GTGTCTCTTATTTGTATGGGTTATAAGGTGCATTGCTAATTTTTGTGGGTTCTAAGGTGCATTATTTATTTGTGTGGGTGAAAGGTGTGTCACTCTTGTGTGGGGGGTAAGTGTGTCATCTACATGTTTGCATATTTGTATGTGTTAGGTGCATTGTTATGTATGTAGCTTATGTGTGTCATTTATGTGTGTTTTGTGGGTGCCTTATTTATGTGTTTACAATAGCATCAATAGGTTTTTGGAAAACATGTATCAACCAAAAGAAAAGTTCTCTTTAGTTTATTTTTGTAAATTTTTCTTGCTCAAATTTTCATTTTCTTGACTTTCAACAAAGATAGGGCTCCAATATTTTGATCAAATCACCCTCATATCTTGGATTTATAATCTGAAATTTGAACACGTTTTAGAGGACACCTTCCTCTACATACCCACCAAATTTTAGTATAAACTATTGAGTTTAAGTACCATGCACAACTATTTTAAATAGTAACATCAGTTTAGTATTTTGACCAATGCACTTTTAATTATTGGAGATAGACTCTAAATTTGGATATGTTGTAGAGGAAATATTCCTCTACCTCATGTTCAAACTTCATCATAATATTGCATAGAATAGAAGAGAAAAATTTACATTTCCTTGGATGTATTCATTTTTTTTTATTTGGCTTTGAATATTCAATCTCTAAAGCTTGGGTTACATATGACACTTAGAGAGGTGATTAATAACTATGTAAAGGTAAGATTAATTAAATAAATGTTCATTTACCCTGAGAAATGAAATAAATTGGTACCAAAACAATTATAGCCTCTTCCTACAGTTGTTGTTGTTGTGTATATATTAGAGGCCTTGATTATTAGTTTTGTAAAGAACTAGAGCATTATCCATTGATAATTTGAATAAAAGAAAATATAATGCATTGAAGTGTATTTATGTTGTATGATTTTAATTATAGTGGTGAGTTTCATTTTTGTAGTTGTTTATTGTGATTTGAAGGCCCATGTTCTCCATTAAGAGAAATCAAAGTGGGAATAATCATAACTGTGTTGAAGACTCATAAGTGTTGTAGATGATTCCTGTGATAGTGGCAATGTTGAGGAGAATTGTATGAAAATGATATGAGAATCCTAAGTACAAGTTGGATTAGAGTAAACTATGGTGACAATAAATAAAAAGTGGTAGAAGAATGTGGTGAAAACTACATAGGGATTGTGTTATGGATTCGAGGAGAATATCAAGTTTTGAAGAAGTCTTTAAAATAAGATTTTATAGAGAGTCTAGGTTGCATTGAAAATTGTAGCATGGTTGTAAGAGGAATTCTTGTGAGAAGAGAATGAGGAAGACCCATAAGAGTATACAAAGATGATAAATCAATGGAATATGTTGTAGTGTTGTTGCAAAAGATGTGGAAATTAATGGATACCATCGAAATGGTCCATTAGATAAGAATGCCAAAATATGTATAGATGAGAGTGATGAAGGGAAGATGAGGAAAAACCTTATGTATCTATAGAATAACTAGAGGATGTGAAGATGATGAAGCACCACATGAAGTTCATTTCACGTTCTTGAAGTGAAGATCCAAATAGTTGAAAAATGGATTGAAGAAATATGACAATTCTTTGAGTGCTAGGAAATTGAAGACCCCAAGTGAGTAAATATTTCATGCATGAAGTTGAATGAATGTACATAAATGTGGTGGGAAAATTTGAAGGTGAACACAAGAAGAGGATAAAAATAGAAGATTCCATAGTGGGACAAAATGGTTGCAAAAATGAATAAATGATTGTAAAATTTGAGGCAAGGAAACTAATCCATAGAAACATATATAGAATAATTTTGTAAAGTGGCCATGAGAGTAGTGTTGTAACATCCCCAACATCCAAATAGGGTATGCCACATAATTTTTTTGAACTGTATACAAATTTAAAACATATAGAAACTATGAAAATGCATAGATTCATACATAATAATAATAAAAATACACATGCAACACACACAGAAAAAACCCATAAAAATAAACACATAAATAATAATGCAACATGTAATTTAACACACAATTGACACTTATCTTGGTAAAAATATCACCAAATGCGTGCAGACCTTCCATGTTACTCCCAACCTTAAACCACACTACTCAAAACTCTCAGTAGTGGGTCACCCTCGAGATGGGACTGTCCACTCGGGTAAAGGAATTCCTAACTAGGATGATGTATCTCAGACAACAGGGAAAAATCCGTCACAGGTGCCAACTCGAACTAACAACCTACATTCCCTCATTCCCCACATGCCTCTCCCACCCCAGGAAATGTGCCCCTTCTCTGCTTAACAATCCTTTGGCTGCCCCACTTCCTTTCTGGGGCTTTAACAACAGGCTGGACAGGAAGTCTTAGAGCTCTGTAGGTGCAGTTTGGCACCTTCGAGAAATCAATTCCCAAAAATTCTCTTACCTAGAGAGAATTGGTCACGGGCCTAATAACCCGCCTCCTCAATAGCCCACGATCTTGACAACCCGATTCTTCAGTCTAACTCTTAAGTTAACCAGGTATAGGTACATGTACAAGTACATGTATGGTACTGGTTCGGGTAAGGTACATGTACACTGCTAGTAACAGAAAGGTACAAAGGACAACTGAAATCCGTGAGTGAAAAATGGTAGAATGCTGGTAAAATGAACTAAGTCCCAACTATATGTATGCATGTTCCCAACTTGACACTTGTCATGTTGAGAGCTACTTCGACCCACTTGTCCCCATCCTTAGAACTTAGGATAAAATAATTATCCATTCTTTATACTTTAAGGAATATTAATATAATATTCCTTTTTGGCTTAAGCTCCCTAGCTTATCCCCTTATCCTTAATGTTTATCCCCCTTTCCCTAACTAGCGGATTTCAGTCCCCCATACTCTTTTACATGGTTGGTCTGCCAGAGTGATGTTTTTTTCATTAATATTTGCATGTGAATACATTTACGTTTACATTACAAATATACTGTCCTTTCTACATCCTGACTCACTAGCCTATGTACATTTGTATTTACATTCCCCTTCCCCTTATTTATGCACTGTCCTCAGTGCAATATATACACATATACAACCAAAATTTCAAAAATCCTAAAACATATGCGGGTATTCTGCCTGCATAGCATCCTCGTGCTCCCAAGTTGCATCTTCAGGACCGTACCAGGGCCATTGGACCGTTACTATCTCTATGGTTCGATTCCAGAGCTTCTTGATCTTCCGCTCCTATATGCACACCGAATGCACTTGAAAGGCGCCTTCTTGCTCCACCTGAATCACATTCCAATCAATGACATGATTAACATCAAGTATATACTTTTTGAGAAATGATACATGGAATACATTATGAATAGACATTGATGCAGGAAAGGCAGGCATGTATGCTACATGCCTAATCCTCTCTAGGATTTCAAACAACCCACAATAATGAGCTGCCAACTTTGAACAATTTCCCAACTTTAGGGAACTTCTGTTGGATTTTACTTTTAAGAATACATGGTCACCCACTTTAAATTCCCTGTGAGTTCTACCCTTATCATCATATCTTTTCTTCCTATCTTGAGCGACCTTTAAATTCAATTTTATTTTCAACATTTGCTCTTCCATTTTCCTGAGTAATTCTGGCCCAACCACTGTTCTATCTGTTGGGTTGTCTGAACTTACCAGTGTGTTGCACCTTCTTTCATAAAGTGCCTCAAATGGGCTCATATTTAGAGATGTTTGGTACCCATTGCTATAAACAAACTATAATAAGTGTAGGTAGTGTTCCCATTTTGATGGTTTATCCATCACATACATCCTCAACATATCCTCAATCACTTAATTCACCCTCTCTGTTTGTCCATCTGATTCTGGATGATAAGCTATGCTAAAATTCAAAATGTTCCAAATCCCTTAAATAATCCTTTCCAAAAATTTGATGCAAATTTTGGATCTCTGTTAGACACAATTGTCTTGGGTATACCATATAGTCGAGCAATTTCTCTCATATAAATATCAACAATGTTGGCTGGCTTGTGAGTGAGCTTTACTGGAATAAAATGGGCAACTTTAGTAATATTATCCACCACTACCATGATAAAATCATGCTGCTTGTTTGTTTTGGGAAGTTTGGTGATGAAATCCATTGTTACAACTTCCCATTTCCTCTCAGGAATGGGTAATGGCTATAGCAAACCAGCTGGGTGTCTATGCTCAACCTTGACCTTTTGACACTCAAAACATTTGGCAATAAAATCAACAACTTCTTTCTTTATGCCTGCCCAATAATATTGGCTCTTGACAACTGCAATAGTTTTCTGATAACCTGGGTGCCCAACATAAGGTACATTATGCATTTCTATCAATATCAAAATTTTCAATTCCTAGGAATTTGGTACATAAATTCTTCCTATGTAGATGAGAATTTCATCATTTTCTAGCTTATAGTCTTCAATTTTCTGTTGCAAAATACCTTGTTGTAATTTTGTTATTATTTCCATGTATTGAAAATATGATTTTGCAGCCTCTAATATTCTGTCTTTCAAATCTGATTGGTACATTCTAATGATTGTAGCATGCAACTCATGCACCCTTCTGCTAAGTGCATCATCCACCTTGTTCTCTTTACCTTTGATATGCTTTATATCAAAGTCACATTCACTAAGAAATTCTAACCACTTGCTTTTCCTGGAATTTAGAGTTGGTTGTCCAAATAATTTTTTCAGACCATTATGGTTTGTCCTCAACTCGAACCTTTTCCCCATGAGATAGTGCCTCCACATATTCAAAGCATGCACTATGGCTTCCAACTCTAAATCATGAGTAGCATAGTTCCTTTCATGCTCCTTCAACTTCCTTGATTCATAACATACAACATACCCATTTTGATTGAGGACTCCACCAAGCCCTTCTTTACATGCATCAATGCATACAATGAAATCTTCATTTGGATCAACAATTCTTATTATTGGAGCACTTGTTAATAATTTCTTCAAGTGTTGGAAACTCTTTTCAAAATCCAATGTCCACTGAAACTTCACCCCCTTCTTTTGTAAGGAAGTGATAGGGTGTGAAATATTTGAGAATCCTTCAATAAATATCCTATAGTAGCCTGCAAGGCCCATGAATGATCTGACTTATGTCACATTCTTTGGTGTTGACCATCTTCTAATGGCCTCAATATTTTCAGGATCCACTACTATCCCTTCCTCTGAAATGATATGTCCCAAATAATGAATTTGCTTCTGATAAAATGAACACTTGCTTAATTTGGCATACAAGTGATGCTCCCTTAATACCTGTAATACCATCCTCAAGTGTTGTTCATGATATTCCTCCGACTTAGAATATATAAGAATGCCATCTAAAAATACAATGACAAACTTATCTAAGTATTCTCTGAAAAATACCATTCATTAAACACATGAAGACAGATGGTGCATTTGATATCCCAAATAGCACCACTGTGAACTCATAATGCCCATACCTTGTTCTGAAAGTTGTCTTGCTAATGTCTTCTTATTTAATTCTTATCCGATGATAACCTGAACTGAGATCAATCTTGGAGAATATCTTTGCATCTTTCAATTGATCAAAGAGGTCATTGATCCTTGGAAAATGATACTTATTCTTCACAGTTACCTTGTTCAACTGCCTGAAGTTAATGCAAAGTCTCGATGTTCCATCATTTTTCTTCACAAATAATACTGGGGAACCCCAAGGTGACACACTTGGGCATATATACCCCTTCTTCAGAAGCTCTTCAAGTTTCATTTTCAATTCCTTCAATTCTGGTTTACTCATCCTGTAAGGGGTCTTGGATACTGGAGTCGCTCTAGGCATCAGATTGATGGAGAAATCAATGTCTCTTTTAGGGGATAATCCTGGTATTTCTTTAAATACATCTTCAAACTCTTTTAAGACTACATAATATTCAATATTTGACACCTTATCTTTAGGTGTCTCTTCCATATGTGTTACAAATATTTGACACCATTTTCTGTAACTTTTCTTCTGCTACAATGCTGAAATTTCTTTGACGGTTACTACCCTGGGAATTCCTTGTACTGTCCTTAGGTTCCCTTCCTCATCCAAGCAAGTAAATTCCTTATTATAACAGTCTAGGATAACATGGTTTTGGTCCAACAATTCCATACCAATTAGACATTCATAGGAACCTAAATGTATGATTTTCAAATCTTCCCTGGTGCTCAATCCATTCATGTCCATTGGACATGCCTTAACTATCTCATTAATTTTTCTTTTGGCTCTGGTAGCCAGCTGCACCAACCAATATTTTCTAGGCTTGTTTCTTGGAAAATGCAATCTTTCCACCATCTTAGGATCTATATAAATATGAATATCTCCTGAATCAATTAAAATAACAATGGTTTGGTTGTTGATCTTACCTTCCACTTCAATCATATGTGACCAAAAATCAACTTGCTTGTTGTCTAGGGCTACATAGATCCTAGGTACATTTCTTCCCATGTCATCCTTTGTATCAACTTGCTGTACATTGTGAAAAGTCCTTAATTTTTCACCTCTGTGAGGACAATATCTATACATATGATCTCCCCCACAATCCCAACATTGAATAAGTGGCTGCCTTGGTCTTTTCCCCACTGTCTCGGTCATTCTGGTTTCTCTAGAAGCTAGTTTTCCCTGAGGATTATTTCTGAAGAATGGTGGCTTAATACCCTTTTTCCTCTGTTCCTTATTGTTTTTCTACTTGTGTTACCAAGATTTTTGGAAAGTTGGCCTTCCTTTATGTTGATCATAAAGGCATTTAACTCGCCTTATGGTCTCCTCCAATGTTTTGGGATCATCGTATTGTATCTTGTCACTGATAAATGATGACAGCCCACTCAAATACCTCTGAATCTTAACTGGATCTTCCTTGATGAAATAAACATACTTTAGCAGTTCTAAAAATCTTATTTCATATTCATCTATGGTCATACTCCCAAGCTTGAGTTCAAAGAACTCCCTCATTTTCTTGTCATAGTATCTCTTAGTCAAGTATTTCTTTTGAAAATACCTCTTGAATTCCCTCCAAGTAACATTTTTCTCATCAATGTGTTGCACCTGCACAAGTTGGTCCCACCAATGGATGCCTTTCCCTTGAGATGATAGATGGAAATTATTCCTTCTATGTGTGAAGATTAATTATGCAATTGAAAATACTTCGTGATGCCTAGAATCCATGTCTCTGTATCTTCATCCTTCTTGTGCTCACCATCAAATGTAGGAGGCTTGATTTTTTTCATTTCCCCTTTTAGCTCATCCACCCCAGACCTCCTCTCATGTTTCCTGATAGGGGATGGAATTGAGCTATTGTGTTCTCTCCTAGTGGAATTCCTTGGGGAGTGATGGTGATGCCTACCAACATTCCTTATTCTTCTCCTCTCATCATGAGACCTGTGACTTCCTGATTTGCTTGAGTCATTCTCCTTATCCATGTTCTTTTCTATCTGTCCAAGCTTTGCATTAACTTTATGTTGAATCCCTCCTGCTGCTTCTTGGATTTCATAAGCCTCTCATTATCAGCTTTATAACTTTGGACATCCTTTTGAAAAATTTTAATGGTCTCTACCAAGTTCATGTTTTCTTCATTTTCTTCTCCATGTCCATTTGAGTTTGTACCTTCATTACCCATATTGACATACATCCCTCCGATCCCATATTCATGTATATAAGCCCCTTGTGCATCTTCCATGATTCTAAACTCTGTGCTAATCATGTTTTGATCTAATTGTTGTTAACTCTGCAAAATGTGCAGCCAACAAAACTTGTTAGGATAATTGATTTAACAAATTCATGAAATTATGTACAATTCTGGTTCAATAATGCATCATAATTCCTTCTTACGATTTCCTAAAAAATTGACTACCTAGATAATTTTTCTGTGTGAATATTTATAGTCTACTGTCCAATACCTTTCCAACGCCTGCTTCCATGCTCAATTCTGAGTCTTGAGTAGAAATTTATGGTTATTTGAAAATTGTCCATTAATTCTTCCCAAGATTTATGCATGGATTCTCTGCCCTTGCCTTGATCATACATGTACTTAGCCTTCCTGATGGTCTGAGTCAAAATTCTGTGATGAAAAACCCCACCCCTCCTAGGAGGATCACACAAAATCCTAGTCTTAGGATCTTATTTTGGAGTCGAATTAGCTCTTGGTTCCGTGCTGGATCCTCTCTTAATGTACATATGCTCTTTTTATTTTTTTATGCAGGTCCAACAAAACCCGTAGACACTTTACTCTAAGCCCCTTTCACCTAGAATCAAAACCACAGGCGCTAGCCCATTTTCTTCGGTGGAAAACTCATGTGACTGTGGACTAGAACCAAGAACTCAACTAAAAGGAACTATCTGGAGCTCCGTGACTTCGACGCTCTGTGAACATTCACCTTTTTCAACACTCCAATCTCATGGAGTGGTTACCGACCGAATTTGGTCATAAAGTGACCTTGAATGGTGGGTGTAGGTATTCTCCCTATCCTTCCTCTCTCCAAAATATTACGGCTATATCTGACGGATGGCAAGGATTCTCTTCCCTCCTGCATGATATATAGTGGAGATTCACTTCGGAGATCCAAGCTTCGAGATTTTCCACAACTCCAACACACAAATATCTCAGACTGTCGAACTCTTGAAGAGTTCAGGGATCAACGGTCCACACTCCTCCCACATCCAAAAACTGTTATTACCTCCGAGATTCAGGGATTCTCACTATAGACGACTGCCACACTCCTGAACTACTGAACACCAAATTGAAATCGATGACTCACACTCCTCCCACAACCAATGACTATGATTAACTTTGGGCTTCGGTCTTCGGGGCTTCTTGCTCCAGATGACCACCACACTCCCGAACTGCTAAACACCGAGTTGAAATCGACAGATCAAACCCCTCCCACATCCAACGAATGTGATTAAATTAGGGCTTTGGGCTTCATGGATTCTCGCTCGAAACAACCACCACACTCTTGAACTACCGAACGTTGAACTGAAATTGACGACTCACACTCCTCCCACAAACAACGACTGTGATTAACTTTGGGCTTTAGGGATTGTCACTCCAGATGACCACCACACTCCTGAATTGATGAATGCCAACCTAAAATTGACGAATCACACTCTTCCCACAACCAATGATTGTGATTAACTTCAGGCTTCGGGGCTTCTCACTCCAGACAACCACCACACTCCCAAACTGCCGAATTCCGAACTGAAATCGACGGCTCACACCCCTCCCACAAGAAACAAATATGATTAACATTGGGATTCAGGCTTCGAGGCTTCTTTCTCTAGACAACCACCACACTCCTGAATTGAAATCGACGACTCACACTCCTCCCACAACCCAAAACTGTGATTAAATCCGGGTAGTGGGATTCAGGTCTTCTGGCTCCAGACGACCACCACACTCCCAAACTGCCTAACACCGAACTGAAATCGATGAATCACACCCCTCCCACAACCAACGACTGTGATTAACTTCGGGATTTGAGATTCTCTCTCCAAACGACCACTGCACTCTCGAACTACCGAACACTGAACTAAAATCGACGGCTCAGACTCCTTCCACAACCAACTACTATGATTAAATCCGAGCTTCAGACTTTGGAGCTTCTCATTCCAGACGACACAAGGGTCAATTTTTCCCGAAGTGTCAAATCTCCTAATTGTTGGATCTATGGATCACGTTCCATGATCGAATCTATGGTCGAGATCTACTCCACTTTGTCCAAGACTTACGACCCGAGAACTCCGGTAGACGATTCTCGTTCTCCTACACTCAGATCCAACGACTAGGATCTGATCTCCTCTATGGTGCGCTCTCCTCTCGTTCGGTTTTGATCCAACGACCCAAATATAATCTTGCAGCCCAAATCAACGACTATTGTGGTTTCTCTCCTCCACGGTTCCGCTTCCCTCCAATGAAGGATTTCTCAATCTTTCAAGGCTCAACCTTTGATATCTCCACTGTAGGGTTGAATCCTTGGCCTCTTATTTCTTTCTTGAACCACTACACCTCCTGATATTTCGAACACAGTCAAAGTGTTCTCTCAGTGCCCTCCTGACACCCTGTAACTTCAAATTCGACCAATTCTAGGTCTGAATTCGCTAGAACAGATATCAAATTAAGAATATCTCACCACTTGGCCAAATTTCTCAAATTTCCCATGAATTTAACAACAAAAATTGGGGATTTTTCCCAATTCCACGCAATTGTTTCTGAATTTTACTATGGACGCACTATAACTTGAAATTTGGCCACTTCGAAATTAATTCTCTGTGAAATTTTGCTTCAATTCAACTTGCTCGACCCATCCAGGCTAAGTGTTGAAATCCAGAGCTCTGATACCATATTGTAACATCCAAAACATCCAACTGGGGTATTCCACATAAAATTTTCAAACTGTATACAAAATTAAAACATATAGAAACTCTGCAAATGCATAGATTCATACAAAATAATAATAAAAATACACATGCAACACACACATGAAAAACCCATAAAAATAAACACATAAATAATAATGCAACATGTAATTTAACACATAATTGACACTTATCTTGGTAAAAATATCACCAACTACGTGCAAATATTTCACATTCCTCCCATCCTTAGACCACACTGCTCAAAAATATCAACAGTGGGTCACCCTCGAGCTGGGAATAAACTCCACACGGGTAAAGGAATTCCTAACCAGGATGATGTATCTCAGACAACAGAAAAACTCCGTCACAGGTGCCAACTCGAACTAACAGCCTACATTCCCTCATTCCCCACATGCCTGTCCCACCCAAGGAAATGTGCCCCTTCTCTGCTCAACAGTCCTTCAGCTATCTCACTTCCTTTGTGGGGCTTCAACAATAGGCCGAACAGGAAGTCTCAGAGCCCTATAGTTGTAGTTTGGCATCTTTGGGAAATCAATTCACAACAATTCTCTCACCTATAGAGAATTTCTCATGGGCCTGACAACCCACCTCCACAATATCCCATGGGCCTCACAACCTGCCTCCTCAATATCCCATGGGCCTGACAACTTGCTTCTTCAGTCCATCTCTTAAGTTAACCAGGTACATGTACATGTACGGGTATGGTACTAGTTCGGGTAAGGTACAAGTAAACTGCTAGTAATCGAAATGTACAGAAGACAACTGGAATTTGTGAGTGAAAAATGGTGGAATGCTTGGAAAATGAACTAAGTCCCAACTTTTTGTATGCATGTTCCCAACTTGACACTTGTCATGTTGAGAGCTACTTTGGCCCACTTATCCCCATCCTTAGAACTTAGGATAAAATAATTATCCATACTTTATACTTTAAGGAATATTAATATAATATTCCTTTTTTGCTTAAGCTCCCTAGCTTAGCCCCTTATCCTTAACATTTAGCCCCCTTTCCCTAACTAGTGGAGTTTAGTCCCCCATACTCTTTTACATGGTTGGTCTGCTGCAATGATGTGTTTTTCATTAATATTTGCATGTGAATACATTTACGTTTACATTATATATATACTGTCCTTTCTGCATCCCGACTCACCCGCCTAAGTACATTTGTATTTACATTTACAGTTGGGGTTCAACCTAGGGGTATTACATGTTACAAGTGTTATGAAGGAAAGTGACCATGAGAGGAGGTGTTATGCATGCGCGTGAGGGGAAGACCACTATGATTGTAAATGGCTTAAGGATTTCCATTGGAAGAGAAATCACTGTCAAGAAGGTGTACAACATAAAGGAGGCTTATCAATTAGACTTGAAGGTTGAGGAGAAGCTAATGAACATAATGTTGGGCATGTTTACAGGCAGGTGTGCTTGTCATTGATGGAAAGATCAGAGTATGCAGCGATGGCGAAACAGGGACAACGTAAGCTTAGGAGGATTAGCGCAGAGTCGCACACAGTGCAAGAGTGTGCTTGTTCATTTGATGGCAAACGGGCAGGCAAGGAAGATCAACAACACAGGGATAATGGCATGGAAAGATCAGAAGCGTAAACTCCATTTTGGATACTGGGCATTGGAGGAGTCAAGGAAGCAACTCATGACAAGAATGCCGAAACAATGAAATGCGAAACACCGGAATATGTTGATCCGAATCCATTTCAGATACCGGGAGTTGAAGTATAGAAACACTTCACCACAGGAGTGCCGAAATGCCGAATCGCCAAAATCCGAAAAGATGAAATACCAGATCGTTGATCTGACTCCATTTCGGAGCTCCAGATACCGGGAGTTGAAGTATCAAAACTCTTCACCACAGGAGTGCCGAAATGTCAAATCGCCGAAATGCGAAAAGACGAAATACCAGATCGTTGATCTGACTCCATTTCGGAGCTTCGGATACCGAGAGTTGAAGTATCGAAACACTTCACCACAGGAGTGCTGAAATTCCAAATCACCGAAATGCAAAAAGATGAAATACCGGATCGTTGATCTGACTCCATTTCAGAGTTTTAGATACCGGGAGATGGAGGAGTCAAGACCCGAGACTCTTCATCACAGGAGTCCCGATGTGCCGAAACACGAAATTGTGAAATACAATTTTGAATAAGGCCTGGTCACCGCCGGTGGTCACATCGTCGAAGAGTTGTAGAGAATATCTCGAAGAGATAAGCTCCCTTTTCGGAGTTTCGGGGATCGGGAGTTGGAAGAATCAGAGTGACTCGCAACAGGAGTTCGTGACATGCAAAATCGTGAAATAGCGAAATGCGAAATGACGAAATGATCAAAGCTAGTCCAACTAAGCTCCCTTTTCAGAGTTTCGGGGATCAGGAGTTGGAAGAGTCAGAGTGACTCATAACAGGAGTTCGCGACATGCGAAATCGTGAAATAGCGAAATGTGAAATGCCGAAATGATCAACGCTAGTCCAGCTAAGCTCCTTTTTCGGAGTTTCGGGGATCGCAACATGGAGCGTCAAGATAACTCTTTACCACAAGAAATTGGAAATGCCAAATGCCAAAATGCCGAAATGTCAATGTAGCCAGTGGTCACCGCCGATGGTCACATAAGTGGAAAGAGCTAGCATAGTTAGGCTCCATTTCAAGGTTCGCACTGTAACTGCTAGAAACCACTGATGGTTTCTGCCAGAGGACTCGAAGATACTTCTATGTAAGTGCCAGAGGAGCTGAAGAGTCTCAAGGAATCTTCCAGTGGAATGAAGACTGGTCATAGAGGTGATTGACAGATGGAAGAGCGTTGAAGCCTATAACTGCAACAAAGAGGTTGAGCTCGAATGTAACATAGAAGACAGAGAGTCTCGACTGCTGGAGAGGCGAAGGAATCTCGGCATAACACCCAGTGATGATGGACGCATGGGTGGAATGACCAAACAAGCTGAAGAGTTGCAGGGATGATCAGGAGAGCACTCGACAAGGGGAGAGTATGTAGAACCATGGCGAGAGAGCATGCACAAGGTGCATAGAGACTATAAGTATGCTGAACAAAGAAGATATGGGTGTTGCTGTTGTTGAGGAGGATTGAGGAGTGGAGAAGGAGGAGTGTGCAGCAGCTGAAATACAGAGAAGAGGAGTGGTGCATTGAATGCACATGGCGCATAGAGAAGAAAAGGCAGAAGCACAGAAAGTGCAAGGCATGTGTACAGAAAGACAGTGAGACACCCAAGGAAGGTTGGGGTGCTCTTGTAGAGAAAAATAGAAGATCAAAAACCATAAGAAGATGCAGACAACAAGACACCGATACAAGAGAATAGAGCAACATAGCAGAACAATGATAAGCCTGGTAAGCCAGTGATAAATATGGTATCACTGTGATAAATTTACATATAGAAAACTTTATATTTCAGGGTGGTTGGGAGGTTCTAGGGAGAACTGTTGTCCTCAGAGGTTCAAGTGGGTGCTTGAACACAGGGAGTTGTAACTTCCATTTGGTTGCAGCCAGAGAAACCAGGGTGGCAGGGTGGCGCAAGGGAGAACTGTTGTTCTTTGTTTTACAGGTTGGTGCCTGTGTGACTGGAAGTTGGTGCTTCCATCCAGTTGGAGCTGGAACATTTAGGGAGTTGGTGCTTCCTTCTAGTGGGTGCTAGAGAAACTAGGGAGTTGGTGCTTCCTTCTAGTAGGTGCTAGAGAAAACAGAGAGTTGGTGCTCTCAACAAGTTACATCTTGCAATACAGAGGTTGTAGCCTCACAATGAGTTGGAACTCATATGTATGATAATGTACAGAATGTAAAGATTACTTATCATATAAAGAAGAAGAGGTTTTTACCCTTTAGGGGTTTCCTTAGGAAATATATGTCTCTGTATATTTCATATGTGACAATGATGCTGAATGTTCTATTTCTTACTTCCCTGCATGATTGTGATTATCATTAAGTTCTCTGCAAATAATTTAAAATAAGCATTATTGTTTAAGCACGGTAACAATTGATTCACCCCTCCTCTCAGTTGTCTAACAGTTGGTATCAGAGCCGACCCATTTTATCTAAGGGTAGATCCTAGAGCTTAAACATGTCAAGCCATGAAGTAAATTCAACCAATAAGGCCCCTCTGTTCAATGGAACAAACTTTGCCTTCTGGAAAGTTAGAATGAGAAATTACATAATGGATTTAGGTGCAGATGTCTGGGATGTAGTAGATACTAGTTATGTAAAGCCAATTGTACTAGCTGATAAGGATGACAAGATAGAATTTAGCTTCAACTCTAAGGCTATGAATTCTATCTTGAGTGGGCTTGCAGAAGCAAAATTCGTAAAAGTTATGCACCTAGGAACTACCAAAGAAATGTGGGACAAACTCATTAGCAATTATGAAGGTAATGAGAAGGTAAAGGACGCCAAGATTCAAATCTACAGAGTATAGTTTGAGCAACTGAAGATGAAAGAAGATGAAACTGTTGGAAAATACTTTCTGAGAATTGAAGAACTGGTAAATGCCATTAAAGCACTTGGTGAAAAAATTGAGGAATCCTCTTTAGTTCAGAAAATTTTGAGATCTCTACCAGATAGGTTCAACCCGAAGGTTTCTTCTATAGAAGAACTTAATGATCTAAAAACCTTGGAGTTTGATTAACTTCTAGGAACATTGACTGCATATGAAATGAGAATAGTTAAATATAAGCCCACCTCCAGAGAAGCATCATTTAAAGCAGACAAGAATGAGGATTCTGAGCCTGATGAAATTGAAGCAAAATTTGTGAAGAGACTTAAGAAGGGGTCAGGCAAATACAAAGGTAAACTGCCTTTCAAATGTTTCAACTATGGTAAGATAGGTCATTTTGAAAATAAATGTCCTCACAAAGGAAAGGATCAAACATGTGATGATGAGGAGAAGCACAAACACAAAAATTTCTTTAAAGAGATTAATTTTAAAAAGAAAAGTCTTTGTGTAAGCAATGATGATGATCCTTCATATGATGAGGACAATGACTCCTCTATTGAAGATAAACTAGATGACTTCATACTTATGGCCAAACAGGATTATGATAATAAAAGAACAGGAAGTGAGGCTAATGAAGAAGAAGCTGTGGTTGATATGGAAGGAGAATTGATCAGTGCACTGGAAGAGATTGACAGACTCATAATTAAGAACAGAAAGCAAAAACAATTGCTGATACAATTCGTGAAAGACAGTAAACAACCTGATGAAGACTTTGCCCTGCTAAAAGTAGAATTAGAAGAGGCAAACATTCTGAAACAACAGTTATCAGAAAGGAAGGCAAGATGTAAAGCTTTGGAAGAAGAAGTAATGAAAACTAGGAAAGAGTTGGAGAAGTTTCAAGTCTTGTATCATCAAAATCTGTCAAGTATCAAATCCTTAGAAGGATTAACCACCATTCTGAATCAGCAAAGGAATCCAAAGCTGAAAACTGGTTTGGGTTATGAAGAGGGATCAAGTAGTGGTCAGCCAAGAAACAAAGAATCCATCAAATTTTTCAAATCTACAACCAATGACAACAACAAACCTGCAGAAACAAAGGAAGACAATCAGCTACCCAGGAGGAGTAAAGAAAAAGGTGCTAGGACTGAATCTGTAGAACAAAGAAATAATGCACTCCCTGCGCAAGGAAATCATCAGCATGGAAGAAATCGACTTGTTGAAAGAAGACAACCATTTTCCAGGTACCAACGCTTTTTCTATGGATATTGTTTCTTCTGTTCTAACTTTGGTCATAAAGCTGTAAACTGTTCTTTAAAATTAAATTATGAGCAATCAAGACATTCAAGGTATAGATATCTGCCACAACAAAGAATGAGACAACCAAGTAACAAACCACCACAGACTACAAATCACTTGATGGATGGGAAAAGGACATAGGTTAAGCATAACAATCGTTATGATCCTTTATTCAATGAACCAGAGTGTTACATCTATCATAACTATGGACATAAATCTGTTGAATGTCGCTTAAGGAACTATGAACCAGATTTGAATTCCCCTGCTGAAAATGTCAAGGTTTGGAAGAAGAAAGAAAGTGACAAGTGTGGATTAGTATTGTCTGCTCAAAGAAAAACAAAACCTTGGTATATAGACAATGGATGATCCAAACATATGATGGGAGACAAAGGTAAGTTTCTATCTCTAAGTAAAAGCAAATAAGGAAACATAACCTTTGGAAATGATGCTCCAGTTAAAATAAAGGGTAAAGGGATGATGAGTTTAAGTAATGGAAAAGGAAAAGCCCAAGATGTTCTGCTTGTAGATGGGCTGAAACACAATCTACTCAGTGTAAGTCAAATGTGTGACAGAGGATGTGAAGTGGTGTTCACGTCCAAGGACTGCAAGATAAAGTCTGCAAACTCAGGACAAGTGGTGGCCAAAGGCATAAGGACAAAAAATAATGTATATGTGCTGAAAGAAGATAGAGAAGAGTGTCATCTAAGCAAACAAGATGAAAGCTGGTTATGGCATAGGAGACTTGGACATCTAAACTTTGACCACTCAATCAAGCTCAAAAATCTTGAGGCAATAGAATATCTTCCGAGAATATCAAAACCCCAAGATTCTATGTGTAAACCCTGCCAAGTAGGAAATCTAACCAGGACACCGTTTAAGTCCAAAAGATTTACTTCAACAGAGAAACCACTCCAACTAGTTCATATGGATTTATGTGGACCATCAAGACAGGAAGGCATAGAGAGAGAAAACTACTTCATGATGATTATTGATGATTACTCCAGACTTACTTGGGTTTCCTTTCTCAAAGAAAAAGCTGAAGCATTTGAGAAGTTTAAAATATTTAAGGCTTTAACTGAGAATCAAATAGACAAGAGGTTAAAGGCAGTAAGATCAGACAGAGGAGGAGAATTTATGTCAAGTGATTTCAGGGAATTCTGTGATAAGCATGGGATCAAGAGAGAATACACAATCCCAAGAACTCCACAACAAAATGGAGTAGTTGAGAGGAAAAACAGAACAGTGCAACAAATGGCCAGGTCAATGATGAATGAAAAGAACATTGGTCAAACCTACTGGGTAGAAGCAATACACACAACAGTCCATGTTCTTAACAAAGCCCACCTTAGACCACAAAGTGACAAGACACCTTATGAACTGTGGTATGGGAGACCTGCTTCAATCAAACACTTCAAAGTCTTTGGGAGTAAATGTTACATAAAGAATAATGATGAGAACCTTGACAAATATGATGACAGGGCTGATGAATGTATCTTCTTAGGATATGCTACAAACAATAAAGGATACAGATGCTATAATAAGAGGCTGCATAAAATGGTTGACTGTATTGATGTAAAAGTTGATGAAGGAATCCCAACAAGAGAGATGTACAATAATGAGTCTTCTACAGAGGACACAACTAAATATGAAGATGAACAGGTCCAAGAATCAGAAAACGAAGACTCTGAATCAGATGATGACACAGATACTCAGACATACTCAAATCAACAGGCAACTTCAAATTCCTCCTCCATAATCACTCAAAAGAATCATCCTGCGAGTCAGATAATTGGTGAAAAAGACAAATGTGTACAAACTAGGAGAAAGATAAAAAAAAATACCGAGCAATCACATATAGCGTTCATATCCATGCTGGAACCCAAGAATTTTAATGAAGATAGCAAAGATGACCATTGGGTTAAAGAAATGAATGATGAACTTGATTAGATTGAGAAAAACAATATGTGGGAGATGGTTCATAGACCTGAAGGTAAAAATATCATTGGTTCCAAATGGATCTTTAAGAATAAGTTGAATGAGCAAGGACAAGTTGTCAGGAACAAAGCAAGATTGGTCTGTAAAGGCTATGATCAAATAGAAGGACTAGATTTTGATGAAACTTTTGCACCCGTAGCAAGATTAGAAGCTATCCAAATATTTCTTGCCTATGCTTGTCATAAAAGGTTTAAAGTCTATCAAATGGATGTCAAGTCATCTTTTCTAAATGGATATTTAAATGAAGAAGTCTATATGGAACAACCAGAGGGTTTCAAATTGTCTGATAACCCTGACTTAGTATGCAAGCTAAAGAAATCTTTATATGGGTTAAAACAAGCCCCTCGTGCCTGGTATCACAGATTGGATACGTATCTCAAAGACAAAGGGTTCAAGAGAGGAAAAATTGACAACAATCTATATATCAAAACAGAGGGTAATGATTTGCTCATTGTGTTGGTCTATGTAGATGACATCATCTTCAGATGTAATAAGGATTCATTGGTACAATGGTTTTCTTCTGCCATGGAGTCTGAGTTTGAAATGTCTATGATAGGTGAACTGCCATTTTTTCTTGGTCTGCAAATTACTCAAAGGTCTGAAGGGATGTTCATTTCTCAAGAAAAATATCTAAGAGAAATGTTGAAAAGGTTTCAAATGGAAGATTCTAAACCCGTGGGTACACCTATGGTTACTGGATGCAAATTAAGCAAGGATGATGACTCACCTGATGTTGATCAAAGTTCG
Organism: Picea glauca; assembly: GCA_000966675.3. NCBI lineage: Eukaryota > Viridiplantae > Streptophyta > Pinopsida > Pinales > Pinaceae > Picea > Picea glauca. Next base: position 138,567 of record JZKD02S0072533.1, on the reverse strand, counting down.
TATAGGTCAATGATAGGTAACCTGCTGTACATCAAAACATCTCGCCCAGACATACTGCATGTTGTTGGAATGGTAGGAAGATATCGGTATACACCTAAACAGAGTCATTTTCAATCTGTCAAATGGATATTCAGGCATTTGAAAGAAACAATGACTTATGGTCTGTGGTATCCTAGAAATTAGAATTTTCAGTTAACTGCTTATTCAGATGCAGATTGGGAAAACTGTGTTGATGAGAGAAAAAACACTAGTGGAGGAGCATTCTTCCTAGGTGACTCATTAGTAGCATGGCTTAGTAAAAAACAAAGTTCCATTTCTTTATCAACTACATAGGCATAGTACATTGCTGCTGCTACCTGTTGCACTTAGGTATTATGGATTATTTAGACACTTGCAAACTTGGAGGTAAAATACATAGCACCGATCCCAATTCATTGTGATAACACTAGTGCCATCAGTGTGTCTAAGAATCCTGTATTCCACTCCAAGACCAAGCATATTCCCATAAAATACCATTTTCTGAGAGAGCAGGTCACCAATCAAGTTGTTCAGGTCCATTACATTCCAACCACAAAACAAATTGCAGACATCTTTACTAAACCCCTAGCCAAGACACCATTTGAATATATGAGACAGAAGCTGGGTGTCATCCCGTCTCAAACCTAAGAGAGTCCATCCTATTAGGGGGAGTTTTGTATTGATTGAATATATGATACCTCCTAAAAATACTGCAACAGCTCAGGGGGAGCATGTTTTCTTTGACATTGATGTCAAAGGGGGAGAAAAGGAGTGGTACAGACTGGATGCTATAGTTGGAGGTCCAAACAGATTAGCGCAGTCATTCAGGGTTGCCATCAATGCCAAAGGGGGAGATTGTTGGGCATGTTTATAGGCATGTGTGCTTGTCATTGATGGCAAGATCAGAGTATGCAGCGATGGAAAAACAAGGACAATGTAAGATCAGGAGGATTAGCGCAGAGTCGCACGCAGTGCAAGAGTGTGCTTGTTCATTTGATGGCAAATAGACAGGCAAGGAATATCAGGAACGCAGGGATAATGGCATGGAAAGATTAGAAGTGTAAACTCCATTTTGGATACCGGGCATTGGAGGAGTCAAGGAAGCAACTCATGACAAGAATGTCGAAACAACAAAATGTGAAACATCAGAATACGTTGATCCAACTCCATTTCGGATACTGGGAGTTGAAGTATCGAAACACTTCACCACAGGAGTGCCGAAATGCCGAATCACCGAAATGCGAAAAGACGAAATACCAGATCGTTGATCTGACTCCATTTCGGAGCTCCGGATACCGGGAGTTGAAGTATCGAAACACTTCACCATAGGAGTGCTGAAATGTCGAATCGCCGAAATGCAAAAAGATGAAATACCAGATCGTTGATCTGACTCCATTTCAGAGCCTCAGATATCGGGAATTGAAGTATCAAAACACTTCACCACAGGAGTGCCGAAATGCCGAATCGCCGAAATGCGAAAAGACAAAATACCGGATCATTGATCTGACTCCATTTCAGAGTTTCAAATACCGGGAGATGGAGGGGTCAAGACCCGAGACTCTTCATCACATGAGTCCCGAAGTGATGAAATGCAAAATTGCAAAATACAGTTTTGAATAAGGCCTGGTCACCGCCGGTGGTCACATTGTCGAAGAGCTGTAGAGAAGAGATTGAAGAGATAATCTCCCTTTTCGGAGTTTCGGGGATAGGGAGTTGGAAGAATCAGAGTGACTCGCAACAGGAGTTCGCGACCTGCGAAATCGCGAAATAGCGAAATGAGAAATGCCAAAATGATCAAAGCTAGTCCAGCTAAGCTCCCTTTTTAGATTTTCGGGGATTGGGAGTTGGAAGAGTCAGAGTGACTCGCAACAGGAGTTCGCGACATGCGAAATCACGAAATAGCGAAATGCAAAATGCCAAAATGATCAAAGCTAGTCCAGCTAAGCTCCTTTTTTGGAGTTTTAGGGATCGCAACATGGAGCGTCAAGATAAATCTTTACCACAGGAAAGCCGAAATTCCAAATGCCAAAATGCCAAAATGTTGATGTAGCCAGTGGTCACCGCTGATGGTCACGTAAGTGGAAGGAGATAGCATAACTAGGCTCCATTTCAAGGTTCGCACTGTAACTGCTAGAAACCACTGATGGTTTCTGCCATAGGACTCAAAGATACTTCTATGTAAGTGCCAGAGGATCTGAAGAGTCTCAAGGAATCTGCCAGTGGAATGAAGACTGGTCATAGAGGCGATTGACAGATGGAAGAGCGTTGAAGCCTGTAACTGCAACAAAGAGGTTGAGCTCGACTGTAACAGAGAAGACGAAGAGTCTCGACTGCTGGAGAGGTGAAGGAATCTCGACATAACACCCAATGATGATGGATGCATGGGTGGAACGACCAGACAAGCTGAAGATTTGCATAGATGATTAGGAGAGCACTCAACAAGGGGAGAGTATGCAAAAGCATAGTGAGAGAGAATTCACAAGGTGCATAGAGACTATAAGTATGCTGAAGAAAGAAGAGATGGGTGTTGCTATTGTTGAGGAGGATTTAGGAGTGGAGAAGGAGGAGTGTGCAGTAGCTGAAATACAGAGAAGAGGAATGGTGCATTGAATGCACATGTTGTACAGAGCAGAAAAAGCAGAAGCACAAAAAGCGCAAGGCATGTGTATAGCAAGACAGTGAGACACCAAAGGAAGGCTGAGGTGCTCTTGTAGAGAAAAACAAAAGATCAAAAACCACAAGAAGATGCTGACAGAGAGACACTGATACATGAGAACAAAGCAACATAGTAGAACAGTGAAAATCCTGGTAAGCCAATGATAAATATGGTATCATTGTGATAAATTTACATATAGAAAACTTTATATTTCAGGGTGGTTGGGAGGTGCTAGGGAGGACTGTTGTCCTCAAAGGTTCAAGTGGGTTCTTGAACACAGGGAGTTGTAACTTCCATTTGGTTGCAGCCAAAGAAACCAGGGTGGCAGGGTGGCGCAAGGGAGAACTGTTGTTCTCTATTTTATAGGTTGGTGCCTGTGTGACTGGAAGTTGGTGCTTCCATCCAGTTGGAGCTGGAACATTTAGGGAGTTGGTGCTTCCTTTTAGTGGGTGCTAGAGAAACCAGTGAGTTGGTGCTTCCTTCTAGTAGGTGCTAGAGAAAACAAAGAGTTGGTGCTCTCAGCAAGTTGCAGCTTGCAATACAGAGGTTGTAGCCTCACAATGAGTTGGAGCTCATATGTATGATAATGTACAGAATGTAAAGATTACTTATCATATAAAGAAGAAGATGTTTTTACCCTCTATGGGTTTCCTTAGGAAATATCTGCCTCTGTATATTTCATATGTGACAATGATGTTGAATGTTCTATTGCTTACTTCCCTGCATGATTGTGATTATCATTAAGTGCTCTGCAAAGAATTTAAAATAAGCATTATTGTTTAAGCACGGTAACAACTGATTCACCCCCCCTCTCAGTTGTCTAACACATAATGTAAGATAAAAAATACTAAAGATAAGATCTTTGGAGAAGAACATGCATATGAGGTGCAAGTTGATATTGTGGCAAGTTGAATATGGTGTTAAAAAAAGAACCTATCCAAGTTATTAAGTAGAAGGGAGAGGGCGTGAGTGAAATTCTCATGGTTGAAAACATGCGAGGGGAGGAAATTGAAGGAAAAATTACATCATACAAGTTCCAAAAAATGGTGTTGTAGAAGTGGTTAGTGATGCCGCGGGAAGAATAAGTGTTGTGAGAAAGGAGAGTGGTGTGGCTAGAGAAATATCATTGGAGACATGCATATGATAGTTCATGATTCCCATAATGTCTTTCATTTTGATTTTTTTGGAGACATTGATTTTGTTACAATTGAACACGATAATGCAACAAAAGAGAAGGTGAATGATGAGGAAGTTGTTGTGATGAAACATCCTAGTAGCAACATTAGAATACATAATAGCAGTGAACCCAAAGAGAAAGGGGCACAATTTTATGGGTTCATGTGGATACACCAATTGTATATAGAAGTGATGGTGTTAAGGAGAAGAGAATATGAAGGAAAGAAGTGGTGAGTAGACAAGAAGAGTAAGTCTAGTAGGAGTAGAACCTATAAAAATGATGATAACAAAGAGGCTCCAGTCAAGGAAGATGATGTAATTATTTAGAAACTAACACTAGTAATGTTTCTTGGAGTGATGGTGCATTAGAGGGAGATGAAAGAGGTAGTAAGCACCATTAGGCTAGTTTTTTTTTATTTGTAAGAAGGGATTCCCCCTAGGTTTGAGTTGCAATAAATTACAAAGATTTTGAAGATGATGAAAGAGAAGAATGACATAGTTGACGTTAGACATATGGTGTTTCCTACAATGTATGATTGTAGATATGAGGAGTAAAAGGATGAATAATGATTTTAGATGGAGAAGACATAGTAGAGTGTGGTTCATATTGTAGAGATCAAGACGAAAGACGAGAAAGAAGAAAATCAAACAACCACTAGTTGTTGAATTGTGAACAACCTTGTGAGAAACATCATCACTTATTTTCAATCAGGGTAGTCTAATTCAAGAGCATCCTTAGTATTTATATAATCTTGTATCGACCAAAAACAATTTTTTTTAAGTTTTTATTTTGATGAAATTTTCCTTGTTCAAATTTTGAATTCCTTAATTTTCAACAATGATAGGGGTTTGGTATTTTGATAATGCACCCTTATATCTTGGAGTTAGAATATGAAATTTGGATATGTTATAGAGGACACCTTCCTTTGTGTTTGCATTAATTTTCAATACAAAGTATTGAGTTTAAGTACTGCACCCAAGCCCAAACCGAGTGCATTGATTTTTCTTATATTCAACAGTAGTAGGGGTTTAGTATTTTGACTAGTGCATTCAATACTTGGATTTAGACTTTAAAACTTGGATATTTTGTAGAGGACATATTATTATAAATTTCTGTCAAATTTTGTCTTAAATATAGATTTTAATGGGCACTCCTAAACTCTAAATAGAGTGTGACTATAAAGGCTCAATTTTCCTTCCACATGTTTATTTTCTAGTTTGGCTTTGAATATTCAAACCCAAAATATTGAGTTCCATATGGAAACTTAGGAGGTGATTAATAAATATGTAAAGGTAGGATGAATCATATGTGTTACAAGGAAAATATCTATGGCAAGGGGTAAACCACAACAGACGAAATGATACCCAGAAATCAACTCTAAACTCAAGTATGCTAGATAAATAGAAATGCTAACAAGAGAAGGCTAAGAGCCTAGCTTGTCAAGACTTTTGAAGAAAAGCTCAGTCAAGCTCACGACCGAAAGCTTGATGCCTGCAACTGGTCCTCAACAATCAAGATATACAAGCATATAGAAATTATACAGAAAGTTAGCATATAAACTAGCACAATCCATTAACATGTATAACAAATATGCCCATGCAAAATAATGTCAATATTTGCGACATATAATTGGATGAGAAAAGAGTATTTTTATTAATGTAATCAACATAAGTACATAGGTGATAAACTTCTGTAACCAAACATATCAGAACCAAGAAACCAAGTCCCTCCAGCTGGGCCTTCACCACTTCAGTCCTCCATAAAGGCAAGCTCACAAGTAGTAGGAGTCAATGATATTCTCCATCTCTAGATAGGAAGAGCTTGGGGGTTGGACACAAGGAGTTCAGACTTTCAAGGACAAAGGGATACAGACTCAATATGAAGTGAAATTTCTCCAGAGTGTCTTTGCTGTCAATGTTGTGTGTGTTCAAGGCTTGTATATGACTCAATTTATAGCCTTCAAATGGAATTGAAGGGTTGGGTCGGAGCATTTCTAGTATATGGAAGGTCAAGGATCATGGATCTCGTGACACGGTGTGGAAACTCGACACATTTTTAATTTTTGAGAATAAAACCCGATGTACGTGGGATGTAATGGATCAACTTGCGTATACACAAGTTGTCTAACTAGGGCCCACGTATATGGACAAACAATTGTATTTTTAGCTTTGGAGTGAACAAAATGGGGTAATGTGAGTCTGTAGAGGGAAATGGAAGGCCATCAAATCAAGATGCATGGAGTGTGGCAAAAATTGCTATAACAATATGTTGTTTGCGCTACCCCAACACTAAAATGACTTGGGAACCAGACAATTATGGCATCACAATTTAAATATTTGAAAGTTCCATGCAATTGGTGTTTTCTTCTCTTTGTATTTTGGCTTTCATGTAGTTGTTTGTTGGTGTGTAGATTCTAGAGGCATTGAGAGTTGGATATATGAATGTAATAAGGCCCAATAACATTGGCCATTGATGTTTTGAATAAAATACAGTAAAATGTGTTGTATATTTTTGTTGTCTAATTCTAGTTTAAGTGGTGAGTGTTGTTTCATTACATATTTTGATTTGTAGTCCCAAGTTGTGCATCACTTATATGTGTGGGTTAGGTGTGTCTCTTATGTGCATGTATTAGTTGTGTTTCTTATGTATGTGGGTTATAGGTGCATCATTTATGTGTGGGGCTTAGTGTGTTATTGTGACTTGTGTTAGTTATGTGTGTTGGTTAAGTGCATCATTTATATGTTATTTATGTGTGTGGATTAGGTGTGACATCAATGTATGGATTATATGTGAAATTTTTTTGTGTCTTAAGTACATCATTCATGTGTGAATTAATTAAATGCAATATTTACGTGCATGGGTTGGATGTGTTCCTTATATGCGTGGGTTAGGTATTCCATTTATGTTTGTAAGTTTAGAAAAGGTCCATTGTGATTTCTCTCACAAATAAACCCCCACAAAGAGATCATAAGGAAAATGAGATCCCTATAAAAGTGATGCATCAACATCCCCCAAATCTAGAACTAATATTGTTAATGGTATTAGTGCCATGACTTATGGGACCTCTCTAGCTTGTGTTTGTTTCCCATTTGGTGTATTTCTGTATTTCAATACAATAACATATCTCTATGGTGGGATTTTTCTCTACAATGCATGGGTTATTTGTGCATGAGTGCATCAATTATATGAATAGATTAGGTGTGGTTATTATGTGTGTGGGTTAGGTGCATGTCAATGCATCACTTATGTATGTGTGTCATTTATTATGTGTCACTTATGTTTTTTGGTTATGTCCTTGAGTTAGATGCATGGGTTAGATGGATAACTTATGTGCATAAGTTAGGTGTATTTTAATATTTGGGTTTCTTTTGTGCGTGTTAAGTTCATTGTTTATGTCTATGGATTATGTGTGTGGGTTGGATGCATCATTTATGCATGTGAATTCATATGTATTTTATATATGTGGATTAGGTGTGTCACTGAGGTGTATCTCTTATATGCTTGGCTTATAAGCTGCACCATTTATGTGTGTTTCTTATGTACATTGTTTATGTATAGTGTGGGTTAGGTGAGTAATTTGTGTGGTTTATGTGCATTGTTAATCTTTATGTGTTTTATTTTCTTATATGGATTATATGTGTGGTTTATGTGCAATGCATATGTGTGTCCTTTATGTCTCTAGGTTTATAAAAATAATTTATTTTTGTCTGTGTCATTTACATGTGGGGGTTAGGTGGGTTTTTTATTTGCATCATCCATGTAGATTATTTATGTGCATAGTTTTTGTGTGTGGGGTTTGTAAATAATTTAGTTTTATGTGTGTTTCTTGTGTGCATGGGTTAGGCACATCATTAATGTGTGTGGGTAGGTGTGACGCTTAGGTGTGGGTTGGGTGCATTACTTATGTGTGTCATTTATGTGTGTGGGTTATATTATTTTCTTATGTGTGTGTGGTAGGTATGTGCATTGCTTATGTGTGTGGGTTAGGTGCATCATTTATGTGTGTGATCCAAATATTAGGGAGGCTTATGTTAGAATATAGAAGATTGTGCTCGTTTTACCATTGACAATACCCTCATCACCCAACCACTGGCCGAAGCCACCCTCCAAGCACCTTGAACTTGACTGAGAAGAGAATCCTGGTAGCAATCCAATAGCCAAGAGAGGCTAATGCACCAAGTAAGAGAATAGAAACTAAGCTGAACAAATGATCCCACCCAGAAGCTAGCGCACCACTTTCCCAGCTCTCCCAGAAAACTTGCGCACCAAACTGCTGCTGCCTACAACTGCATGCGTAGATTTAGCTCTCACTGCAACTGCTGAGATGTGTAATAATGAAACTGGCACCTTGTATTTATAGTGAACTGGGTAGACTAACTGGGGCCAACTTCTCCTTCTAGGTATCAATAAATTCAAATTAAATGTATTTGTTCAGCCGACAACTTGTCTAGGGTTTCCTTCAATTCTTTGCTTCCTTCTGGAGGATTCTAGTCTTTTCATAGGTCACAATAGAGGTTCATACCTCCCAAAGCTACCATAATATTAAAACTCCCTCCTAGCTAGGGAGGTATGGTCTTGAGCACAACAGAACATTCAACTGGTAGCACTACGAGCATCGGTCATTATTATCCAACTGGATAATATCCTATGACAACTGGTACAATGCCAATTAATAGAACACACCTGTGTCTATTTAGGTAGTACACAACTACTCAAAAATGTAAAACATAATCACAAATAGTGGAACAAATCCATCATCAGTAGTATATCTCTACTGTCTGGAGACAAGCAGTCTCTGGGCCAATATTTCACTCACATCTGTGAGATCTGAAAGAATATCTGCCTCATGAATGGTGGAGCACATCCACCACAGTAGTTTACATCTACTGTCATGTATTCTTCATAACAAACGTCTGATAGAAACCTGCATAGAAACAATGTTATGATAAAAACTGAATAATCTGGGCCAATCTTTCACTCACGTCTGTGAGATCTGAAAGAATGTCTTCCCTCAGTATAGAATATCAACAATGGGCTATCTGCCCCAATCTTCTCAAACAAGGAAGAAGGATTATTTCTGATTTCTGAACTTGGACCATTTCTCACCCTGGGCCATTCTTTCGACACTAAACAAAGTGTAACCTGGAGAGAATGAGTCTACCCTAAGAAATGCTTGGACCATTCCTCACCCTGGGCCATTCCTCCAACACTAAACAAAGTGTAACCTGGAGAGAATGAGTTTGTCCTAAGGAATGACTGTCCCTGATTGTTGAGCCTGGACTATTCCCCACCCTGGGCCATTCTTCTGACACTAAACAAAGTGTAACCTGGAGAGAATGAGTCTGCCCTCAAGGAATAATTGTCCGAACCATCCCCCCCCAAGGCCATTCCTCCGACACTAAACAAAGTGTAACCTGAAGAGAATGTATAACCCTTGAGGAATGTATTTCCTGCATCAACCTCCAAAATGAACCATTCTTCAAAACTGCTCACAACTGTGAACTTCGAAAGAATGACTGCCCGGTGAGGCAGACCATTCTACTTGACCACTACTCAGAGTGACTGCCAAGAAGAATGATTGTCCTAGACCACTCCCCATAATGGGAAGTCGTTGTCTATGATACATCAACAATCAGTCTGCCTCCCATGTTAACTACAATGGGAAGCCACTGTCCGTCAGAAACCTCAATCCACTTTCCGAACAGGAAAGAGTCTATCCAATTTGGACTATTTTTCAATTATAAAGATAAATAATATTTTCAGTTCTCCCTCCTAACTGGAGAGTCATTCAAATCACAAAAACAAATGTTTTTCAAGAATATTTTCCGTACCTTCTCCTAGCCTGGAGAGTCTTCCCTTTCAGCTAAGGGATTTATTTCCACGATCCCCATCTTCTCTCGGAAATATGAAAAATTGATTTTGGATAGAGGTTTTATCAGGATATCTGTTGTCTGCTCATAAGTGGGGATATACTCAAGCTTTACCTCTCCTTCGTGGAATTTATCTCGAATAAAGTAGTACTTGATCTCAATGTGCTTCGACCTTTCATGAAATACTAGATGCTAGAATAATCTTATACAACTCTGATTATCACAATATATTATGGTCGATTATGGAGTCTGATCAAATAAATCATATATTAACTTCCTTAGCCATACTGCTTCTGTGCATGCTTCACAAGCTGCCATATACTTCGCTTCTGCTATATTGAGTGCGATAGACTTCTGCTTCCTGCTGCCCCAAGATATCATAGCGGAGCCCAAGCTGAAACACATACCTGAAGTACTCTTTCTGTCTTCTGCACTTCCTGCCCAATCAGAGTCTGTGAATCGATGGAGTTGGATATCACTGGATGCAGTATATCTCAACCCATAATTTATCGTCCCACGAGTGTATCTTAGGACATGCTTTGCAGCTATCCAATGTTCTTGTCTAGGTTCCACCTAGAACTGACTTAATGTATTTGCATCAAAGAAAATATCTGGTCGAGTATTTACTAAATACATTAATGATCCAATTAGCTGTCGATATAGAGATGGATCTACTGGATCAGAATCTGGGACTTTCACTTTTCTTATATCTGCATTCATAGGAGTGTCCATGGATTTACAGTCCATCATTCCAAACTTCTGAAGGATCTTTATTGTGTACTTTCCTTATCCAAGGAATACTTCACCACGCTTCTGCCATACTTCTAGTCCCAATTAATAGTGCATGCGACCTAGATCTTTCATATCAAATTCAGAGGCTAAATCCTTCTTGCACTAGATGATTAGAGATTCTTCACCTGTTATGAATAGATCATCAACATATAATAGTAGAATCATAGGTGCGTTGTCCACGACTTTGTAGTAAAGGTTTGGATCTACATGACTCTTGGAGAAACCAAGTCTTGTTAGATAGCTGTCCATTCTGGCGTACCAATCCCTTGCATATTTCTTGAGTCCATATAGAGCTTTCTTTAATATGCAAACGTGAGTGTCTCTGGAATGTACCTCGAATCCTTGAGGTTGTTCAATGTACACTTCTTCTTCAATAGCTCCATTGAGGAAAGTTGTCTTTACATCCATCTGGTGTAGATTCCATCCCATGGAAGCATCAAGAGATATGATAGCTCTGATGGAGGTATACCTTGCCACAGGAGAAAAGGTTTCGTCATAGTCTTCTCCCTCCTTCTGGGATAACCCTATGACCACGAATCTTGCCTTATATTTATCCACGCTTCCGTCTAATACATGTTTGATCTTGTATACCCTTTTTGAAGTTACAACAGATTTCTCTTTAGGTCTGGGTACAATTTCCCATACTTCATTTTTCATAATAGACTAGTGTTCTTCCGCCATGGCTTCTTTCCATTGTCCCTTTTTAACTGCTTCTTCAAATGTAGTAGGTTCTTCATCTAGAAGCTTTGTCATGTATGCTACATAACTTGAGAATCTTTTCAGTCTTTTACTCTTCCTGAATGTTCCTTCTGGAACCTTGATTCTTTCTGCGTCTTGTAAAGTGGCTTCAAGCCAAGCTGGTCGTTTCTTATTCTTTGGTATATTATCTGGATCAACGTTATCACATAGCTCCATAGTGTTGATCACTATAATTTCTTAATTAATTTTAAACAACTAAGTGAAACATAAATTATCAACCCAGGGAAGTCTTTTGTTTCAAAGATAACTGCGCACTATATATGCTCAATTCCAAAAGCAGCTTAGTGTTGTAGTAAAGAAACTTATACTAATCTTACTTGCTCAAACAAATTGAAGTTCTGTATTAAATCACAGGAAAGTAACTTTCCTATTGCAAACCTTTAAGGATCAATTTAAGAATCCTGGATTACATTTAAAATAATACTTGCAATGGGAAATAACAACTATTCTGCAATCAGAGAACAAGACCCTTACTCTCAACAGAGACTTCAACATTAACACTCTTTCATGAAAACAACGATGCATAAAACAATTAACTCTATTTGACAGAAAACAAAGCCACCTAGTTCCTTTCTTTCTAAGCAGGAGATTTGAGCCTTACTTCTGTTTAGCACACTTGTGAAGTTGAGTTTTACAGAGA
>JZKD02S0072533.1:78776-109038 GCA_000966675.3 Picea glauca | reverse complement strand
CAATATCAGAAATATAGGGAAACATGGGCTTGCAGGGATATAAGGAAACTACCAACATAAGGTTGTATCTCTTTGATATGATTTTCTTCCATCCCAAAGATCTCTTTTATACTCCCTTTTGACAGTTGGAGTAGCTATGCATGGGCTATAGGAGGTTGGGAACCTAGGGAACTCGTCAACGCCACCCAAAATATCGAGAATAATATTTTTTTGAGCCAATTAAACAAGTACGTGGATTTCTAACTAGAAAGTCATGTATGTATGCATGTTGCTTTAAGGAGAGTCGCATACTTATTTAAAAATGATATTTTTAAATATGTTTTTAGGGAGGAAAAGGGGGGTTCAACGCCTGCAAATAGGGAAAGGGTTGTAAATGAGGCCAATGATTCATCATAAGTATAGAAGGTGTCAAATGACGCTATAACATATGCCCCCTAATGTGCGAGGTTAGAAGAGAAATTGATGGCTGAAATACATTACAAATAGTCATGAGATTATGGAGGGGCCATTAGGTAGGAGTTGTTGAAGACCAGCCATGGAACCGTACCTACAACAAAAACAAGTAAGATACTCTCTTCTCAAGTCGAGCACTCCCATGCTTGAGTGTGATGTAAGCGTGGCCACCAAATCAAGTACACTACATATCCATGTCTAATGAAGGCATAACTGATGTCCATGTCCATGAAAACTATACACAGTGGATCCATGTGATATATAGAAGTAGAAATCATGGCCACGAGAAAATACATAGTGGATCCATGAAAAAATGTAGATCATAGCTACAAATGGATACATAATAGAGCTATGTTTTAGAATAAATAAGAGGATATCTAGAACCAATGGAGTGAACAAATTGATCCTCTGCAAGTACCAATGCCAAAGAGGGTGGTAAAATCAATACAAGTTGGGTAGGAGCACAAAATAGGTGATGTTTGTACTTCACCCGCAGTATTCAAAACAATCCACCATGGTACAAGTATACACTATGTGAATAAATGTGTTGAAGTCGAACATAGTGAGACACTATTTGATTACCATTCATTGATGTATACCATTAACAAATGCGAGAAAACCCACCAATAATGATAATGGGCATCAAGGTACCTAGTACAATCTAACAAGTGTGAATAAATGAGCTAATGTTAAACACCTGATAGAATATATCGAGCATAGGACATTGATTTATTCACACTGTCAATAACAAGGGAACCTGCCACTCATGACTACAAGCACCAAGGTACTAACAATAACTATAGATCCTTGTCATGGACTAAGATGTTTTGGCATCAATAGGAAGAGATCCATTGGAAGGAAGGCATTAAGACATCCTTCATCATCCAACACAAGGGGTAGCAGAAGGCCAAAGATTTGGAAGAAATCAGACGAAAATATTGAAAGGACCAAACCGAGGTATGACTCTAGCATCCACCGGATGGAATAACACATGACAAAGACTCTATGAATAGTAGCCAATTATGGAGACTACCAACAAAGACGAGGAATCCACCAATGGGGTCGAGTGGAAACCAAGGTACTGCACGAATACCTATGTGTGATAATGGTTGTTTATGTTGAACACAAGGTAAACCACTCAATGAGCGACTAATAATGGTTTGTCATCTGCTAAGAATAATGTTACCTATCAATGATGTAAATAGGACCACTGTGCAAGTCTAGGTCATACTCTCAGAGCAATGTGTCGTAGTCGATAAGATCATACCCGCTAGCAAGAAGTCAATGGGGACCTTCTATACTAGCATGAGTGAGAGACAAATATACTTGTGATATCGAGCGATGCTTGACTGACTCGGGAGGGCAGACTTGAAAAGTAAAAGATTTTTCCAGAATGGACGACACAGGATGAATTCCCTTGAACTGAGAAATGACACAAATTGTGACTTAGGCAACATGAATTATAAACTAGGATATTTTTTTGACACTACAAGCATCAACAAACACTCCATATGACTGGAAGAATAACTAACCAGTGGAGATTCTCCTCAAAAATGAAAAAAAGGCCTCCTAAAGCCATACTAAACCCAATAATGAGGTGAAGACTCATAAGATTGTGTTTTGTTCAAGGGAAACACAAGTATCTTCCATATATAAAATATTTAGACCCATTCCGATCCTTCTTTTTTTATTTATTTTTATTATTTATTATTTTTTTGTATTTTTCATATTATAAATCCCGAAAAAGAATAAAAGAATGCTATGATACAGTGGAAGAAACGAGTGTCACGAGAAAGAAAACTAGTTCCAAGTTCAAGGAACATACCTATGCTTAATGTAAGGAAAGCATGTGTAGGATATTGACACTTGGGGGAAATTTTTCTCCAAGGATATAGGTGTCAAGTCGCAAAGGATAATATTGTAAGGCGGGTAACTTTCTGAGAATGAATATACTATTGGCTATATCACAACAAGATGAAGCCGACATTAGGCCCGAAAAGCATGAGCGATCAATATGCAATGCAAGTACAACTTGACAAAACAATGAGGGACCCCCATACGGTATTATCCAGAATAAGAATGAGAAGAATATATGAGACTTCAACGCAAAGTCATGGCAGGACTAAATAGGGCTTCCGAGCCTATAAAAGTACTTCAGCATGGGCGCCAAACTGCGAACAAAGTTCTAAAGAGGGAACCCATGAACGATAGGCTTTACCACATGAATTACAACACCTCTAAACTACAAAGAAGGTTTTTTGTTGCAACTTAGTGGGGTCGATCCTAAGGAAAAACGCAACAAGAAACAAATACTACAACAATGCATAAAGGGGGAAATCTAACCTATATGCTAGTTTCAATAATATTACCTATCAAAACAGATCGACATGGGAAAAGGAAACCAAAGAAAATGTCTCCAAAGTCCTGTATATAAGACCAAAAACACTTACTCAGAAGTTAACAAGTCCAATATAGAAACCTCTGATAATAACATGTGTTATGGGATACAAAACTTGAAAACAAGAAACCCTAAAAGTACAATATGTACAAAGCACTTCATACCCTTGCGTCTTATGCATAGTACTTCCTTAGATAGAGCCCATCACTAGGTTCAGAACAAGGGTTTCTTTGGTAACCAGTTAGTAAAGCTTCCAATTCAGGAAGAGGTCAAGGATCCATAATCATAGCTTCAAGGATAGCCTCATATGAAGGAAATTCAACGTACAATAAATAAGGACTCGATGGTACACAAATACCAGGGTTCAAGGTCTCATGAACAATAATATCAGAATCAAGAGGAAAAACATAGTCCCTAGGGCCAATAAGGGGAGGCAAGGGAACTCGTGCCCCTAATGGATAAATAACTTGATAAATTGTTGAGACCATGTCTCGAGAAGGAAAAATTGACTGTAAAGGTTCCATCTCAAGAGAAATTGAACATCAAGGATATGATTCCACATAATTTACCCATGGCGGGGAAGAGTAAACTTGAACACTAGGAACATACAAAGGGTAAATTAGAGCTAAAGCCGAATTAGGATGGTGATTATCATATGAAATTTGATCAATAGTGACAATAATTTCATTGTGAGGAAAATGCATGACACAGAAAAGAGTAGACACCGCAACATTCACAACATAAACATAATCACGCCCAAGAAGAATATTGAAGTCTAAAGGGCCCGACCCCACTAACAGGTCTACTAGGATAGTATTTCCACCTAATGTTATAGGAAATTGAGGAAGAATCCCCAAAAATTCAAAAGGTCTTCTATTGAAATCCAACAGCTCACTGGTAGATGACACAAGCTTGGGATAACCCAATGCTTGCTAAGCCGAGGAGGATAAAATACTTGTAGAGGATCCTTCATCTACAACATATTAGTAAACACTCATTGAATTGGATTTAACTTTTATATGGAAAGGTGGAGAAGAAGGAAGACTTGAATCAACAAGGTCATTCCAATCAAAGGAAACCATCCCATGACTTGGAGGGATTGGACTCAAAGAGAGTGGATTTCCCCCTTGTTTAGAAGGTACTGAACTGGAAATCCTAAAGACACAATCGAAAGATGCATCACTCCCCTAAAGAAGAGTGGGATCGGTTGAATATTGCATCAGTGATACCACTTTCACAACCATTGATTGAATAGGATGTGAGACAACATGGCCAAGAGACACATCACCCCAAAAAACAAGAGTGGTATCAACCGAACATTGCATCGACACAAGCATTGTAACACCCTATTTCCCCCATTCTGTAAATATAACTTTATTGGACAGGAACTATGGAAAACTCAAAGTGTGGATGCTTGATTTGGTGGACCTTTATATGAAGGTCGATGAATGTAAACCCTATTATTTTAATAGATAATGGAAACATGTTGCATGAATGATGAGAAGGGGATGTGCTAAGAGAGACCACGATTTCTAATGAAAATATGGTGGAGGGGACCCAGAATGGTTGTGTTAACCTCCATCGAACCAATACTATGCTGGTTTTAATTGCACATGATCAGAACAACCCTCTGACCCGAAATGAATTACAGTCAGGATGGTAGGTGGGAAGGCCTCCTTAAGATTTAATGAGGGATGGGGCAGACCGCCCATCTATAAGGCTTCTGGACCTGACCACAGACTGGGATTTCGAGCCACACACAATCTTGCCAAGGAAGGCAAGAAAAGAAGCGTGGTGGGGGTAGGGAGAGGGTCTGCGAGGAATGCAGAGGCGAGAGTGGAAACTCTCGGGTCTGAGGAAGGATTGAAAGTGAAAGTGAGTTCTGATCACATAGAATAGAGACTAAGTCAAGAGAAGGAGAGTAACCTTCATACTCATCTATTCCTCTATAGGGAGAAGGAGAGTAACCTTCGCCCTAACTTCCGTGGAGCTAGAAGTGAGAGAATGAATCTCAAAGCATCATGGCCTAAGATTGGGGGTGTCCAGTGATAGATCCATTGGGAGTGACTGAGGCTATGGTTGGGTGGAAATGAGCACCCCTCTCAACAGTCGCATCATGCCTTATGGTTATGATAAGTGTTTTTATGCCTTGTGCTTTGAATTGTAAATAATGAATGCATGACTTGTATTTATATGACTATAATGGTTTATGTATTAAATGATTAAGTTAGAAGTATGCATTTGTTCCTTGATAACTTTCATATCTACTTGATTTCCTTATGCTCTAGTTTAATTCCTTGGAAGCACTTTCCCAGAGAATTTTATCACCGTCCTAGAGTAACGTGAGTACTTCCCTGAGTGCAGAGGTTGAACCCTGCAATCACTGCAAGGACATAGTCTAATAAGATCATGAGAGGTAGTGCAGGTATGCACTGAGTCTCTACAAGGTGGGAAGAGTCTGAGACCATCTTAGGTCCTAAAGTTGAGGAATGAACGTAAGGAGTGCGTGGAAGAATGCTTCCAAGCATTACGTTCAAAATAACAAGTGAAAAACTCTTAAGTACTTCAGAGCCAACAAAGCTCAGGAAGAATAGTGAGGTTCAAGTATCGAAAGGGAATATCCTTTTGTTTAGAATATGAATGGATGATGTCCGTTCGGGAGAACCCAGGGTCTATCACGACTGTTATATTTGAAGAAGGGGCACAGGCGTTAATGCCTTGACTCCTTCAGTCTTCACAAATTCACACATCGAGAGATTCACTTGTTGGTGCGAATAAAATCCTGAAACCCGAAGTTGTGATGTGATCTGGACCGTAGATCTAGGATCTATCGAGACCCTCCTTGACCGTCGGATTGGAGAGATTGAGGAATCACACGTTGGCGCGACTAAACTCCTGAAACCCAAATTTGCGATGTGATTTGGACCGTAGATCTAAGGATCTATTGGGACCCTCCTTGACCGTTAGATTGGTGAGATCGGGGATTCACACATCAGGAGATCTGCACATTGGCACGACTAAACTTTCGAAACCTGAAGTTACGATGTGATCTGGACCGTTGTATCAAGGAAGGTCACGGACCTTCTATCTGACGCGAGCAAATTAACACAAGAGTATGTAGGAATTCAAAATCCCCTAAGAACCAAGCTCATAAGAGATAAGCAATTTTTAAGAGCGCAGATGAGGTCCAAGAGGCGAACTTGTTTCAAGTTTGTAAGCTTCAGAAGGAAATACTTGATTTGCGAGAAAGGATATGGATCATCGGATCATAAGAGATCATGGACCATTGATCTAATGCTGTCAGGAGTTCATGAATCAGAAGAGTCAGGGTTGACTCAAATCCAAATACCCGATACATGAAGCCACAATTTGATCCTAGCTGTCCATTGAGAAGGGCCGCATGGAGAGAAGTCAACGTTTCGATGACACGCAACTCGCGAAGTCTGAGTTTGCGAAAGGATCACAGTCATTGATCGAAGGAGGGATCTAGACTGTTCATCTAGAAAGTGAATATCAAGAAATTGGGAATTGGGGAAACAAAGGTAAGCCGACCTCCAAAGTCGTGAAACGCGAAATCCTAATTCGCAAGAGAGGAGATCAAGACCGTTGGATATCAAGAGAGTGTGGTCACAGCTTGAGGACATATGAAGGAAGGGGATAGCATGGAAAGCTAGCACCTGTTGCTCAAACCCTTCAAAAGGGGGCTCGGGAAAGAGTCGCAGATTGGAAGAACCTGCAACAGAAGAAAGGGGAAACTAAAGAGAGTTAAGAAAAAGAGAAATTTATTTATGCCCCATTGTGGGTGTGTGACAAAATGGTATCAGATCATGGTTACAACACTTGGCCTGCTTGGGCTTACGCACGAGTCTCTTAAAAATGCTATTTGGAGTACTTTTATAGGAGTGACACCCTACCTTGTCTCTTTCTTAAAAGTCCGGTTAAAAATGTTATTAAAGAAAAGAGTGAAACTTTCTACTGTGTGTATGCATTTAAGAAATTGAACCGTGTATTGTTCATAAACTGATATATTGTTAGCTAACAATAAGTTTTTTTTTCAACACTCGAGCAGTTAGTGAATCACGGGAAAACTCCAAGAGTAAAGGATGGTGACATGTCATGAAGTGGGGGATGGCTCCCAAAATAGAGGCAAAGAATTTGACGAAAGGAGGGTGGTGGAAACCCCTCTAGATCTAGCTGAAACTGTAAGGAGCCTCAGGGCTGAGTTACAGAGTTTCAAGGATGAAAACAAGAGATTGATATAGGAGAAAGAGAAACAAACAAAAATTAACACAGTCTTGCTATAGATCTTATTCGACATACATAGGCAACTGCAACATGAACCCGCAACCAGTCATGTGGACCAATGACACAAGAAGAGAATTCAGAGTCCACCTGAGATCCAAAAACATGACTCCCTAAGTGACCCCACTGGAAGAAGTATCGCGAAGAAGGTCCAACCTGTAGGGAGGGGATACTCATCGGGAGAGTCCTCTGGAAATGAAGCTGACAACTCCGAAGGATCTTCTAGTAGCAGGGTTGGCTCGCATTCTCACAAGAAAGGAAAGAAACATAAGCATTCCAAAACCCATAGTCCTGAAGAGTTCAAGAAAAATCCAAAACACCCTTTTTCGATGGAGAGATTAAGAAGGGAGAAGAGGCGGAATCTTGGCTACTTGGTTTAAAGAAGTATTTCAGAGTCCATGAATACTCTGAAAACTTAAAGGCTCGAATAACCATCTTCAACCTGAATGAAAAGGCTTCCATATGGTGGGACGACCTTAGGAATGTGAAAGGAGTCCATGAGAAGGACTTGTCATGGAAACATTTTGAGAAATACTTCAAGAAGAAGCATCTGTTAGAAAAATACATGGATGGGAAAACTAAGGAATTCTATGAGCTCCAGCTGGGGCAGCTCACCATAGATGATTTTTTCAATAAATTCCTTGAACTACTGAGGTATGTACCCTACATAAAAGATGAAAAAGCAATAATACAATGGTTCATTAGTGGGTTACCTCAGACCTACCGGGATAGGATTGAGTTCGACGAACCAAAGACCTTAGAAGAAGCTATCCGGAAGGCGAGGTATTGTTATGAATAGTTTGGGAGTAAGACAAGATCCCATGAGGATTGGAAGAAGAAGAATATTTCAGGATTCCAGAAGAAAGGGTTTAAATCCTCAAGATTTAAGAACTATGGAAAATATTCTAGAGGGAGTGTTCCTGCTAGAAGTGTATATCAACAAAATTTCCCCTCTGAAAGTGGAAATAAACCTTTTAAGACAATCCCAACAAAGACCAATAACCTCAAGAAGGAACCCTTAAAATGATGGGGTTGTGGAGAAGATCATAAATTGAGGGACTTCCCACACATAAAACATAATAGTAAGAGAGTCTACAATATCCATGAAGATATCACCATCAATTATGTGGCTAGGAGCATGCCATGAATCTATGCAGCCTTGGACAATAATCAAGCCGACCACCAAGATTTAGTAGTGGAACTGGAAGGTATGATCGCCAACCATCTAGTTTCTATTTTAATTGATCCAGGTTCTAATTTGAGTTATGTGGCCCCTCAGGATATTGATAAGTGTAAATTGCAACCAATTAGACATGTTAAACCGTTGTTGGTGCAATTAGCTAGTGGGACCAAAAGAAAGATGGCAGAGGCCACACCATCCTGTCAATTCATCATGGGTGGATTTCCCACCCGAGCGACCCTTAACATACTTCCCCTGGGTTCGTATGACTTGTTGATTGGTATGGATTTGTTGGCTTCTTATAAAACTAAAGTGGTTTGTTATCATAAAACTTTAGAATGTGTAAACGAAGAAGGGAGAAGGATGACCCTCCAAGGGATTCAGAAGCCTGTCTCAGTGAGACAAATATCGACCCTTCAAATGAAGAAGTATTGCAGAAAAGGGTGTTCCTTATATGCAATAAAAGTGTTGGAATCCGTTGAGGACAACAAACCAAACCTAGAGGACCACCCCATATTAAGAGAATACAAGGATATGTTCCCCAAAGAAGTACCAGGTCAACCTTCGAGAAGGGATATTTATTTCTTGATAGAGCTTACACCAGGAGCGGTACCGACATCTAGAAATCCATATAGGATGAACATGCCAAAGCTGGTTGAGATCAAGCTACAACTAAAGGAGATGATGGAAAAAGGATACATCCAACCCAATGTATCTCCATGGGGAGAGCCCATTTTGTTTGTGAAAAAGAAATGTGGCACACTTCGACTGTGCATAGATTACAGACAACTCAATAAGAAAACCATAAAGAACAACTACCCCTTACCAAGAATAGATGACCTGTTCAACCAATTGGGAGGTGTTTCCATCTTCTTGAAGATCGACTTAAGGACTGGATACCACCAAGTCTGGATTAAGGATGAAGACATCCAAAAAACAACCTTGAGAACGAGGTATGGTCACTATGAATTCGTGGTAATTCCATTTGGGTTAACCAATGCCCCCGCCACTTTTGTGTGCTTGATGAATAATGTACTCAACAAATTTCTGGACAAATTTGTATTGGTTTTCATTGATGATATCCTAATATACTCCAAGAATAGGGAGGAACACAAAGAACATCTTAGACTCGTACTTCAAGTACTAAGAGAGAATCATCTCTACACTAAGTTGAGCAAGTGTGACTTCTTTCAGAAGCAAGTCCATTATTTAGGCCATGTCATTTCTAAGGAAGAGGTGGCAGTGGACCCCGATAATATCAGATCTATTATGGAATGGCCTACCCCAAAGGATGTATCAGACATCAGATCCTTCATGGGCTTGGCAGGATACTATAGAAGGTTCATAAAAGGATTTTCCAAGATTGGCTGTCCAATCACTGCCCTTCAGAAAAAGGGGATCAAATTCATTTGGACATCAAAATGTGAAGACATATTTCAGGAAATGAAATACCTCCTGAACCATGCACCCAAAAATTAAACGAGAATGAGATCAATTATGTGACCCATGACCTAGAGTTGGCTGCCATAGTACATGCTTTAAAAATGTGGAGGCACTACCTCCTGGGAATGAGATTTGTGCTTATGACAGACCATTGTCGGTTGAGGCACCTGTTTGATCAACCAAAGCTCAATGCCATGCAAGCTAGGTGGATGGATATTCTTTGTGAGTTTGATTTCAAAATAAAACACATAAAAGGAAAGGAAAATAGGGTGGTCAATGCCCTTAGCAGAAGTATACAAACGATTCATCTCGCAGCAATAAGTGTTATCCTCGATTTTTAGGGATAACTAGGAGATCATGTATCGAGGCCCACAGGTCCTAGACATGGAGTACCGAGAGCAGGATTGAACTAAGCATGGCCCTGGAGGGCCCATCCTTTTCTTCTTCCATCAACTTCATCTTGTCAGCAGCAACAACATCCATCACCATCGGCTTGGTCTTGTATCAGAAGAGGTTCTTGCTCCATGAGGTAATTGGTCCAGGTATCATGGTGTGTGTCACCTTTGATCATTAAAACCTTTAAATATATGCATCTGATTCCTTTTATCTCTAACAAATTCTTGGATATTACATTAGCCTACATGACTAAGCTTGGGGAAATTGACTGGGTGCCCTAGAAAGCTTGTGCCCATAAGTATTGGTTTGCCACTGGGGAAATTTCTGAAAAGCCATCATCCGCTCCCATCATAGCACCACTGTTTCATATTGTCTCACGCTCATTTATCCCATTCCCCTTGTCCGGGAATTGGGTTGATCTATTTGCAGGATTGAATCTTATCTCATGGGAAGAAGGGGCTAAAGGCCCAGAAGGTAAAAGAAGCTGATAAAAGACAAAAGCCTAGAAATAAAACCTTGAGATGTTTCGCCCAGGGATCCCTGAGAAGGCAATAAAAAGTGTCTCAGCAAGAAACAAGAGGGACTCAAAAAATAACAAACAAGACCTAGTCAGAGGATAGTGGGTCTCATCATGAGCTAGCCTATTAGGTTCATGGGTACCTAACAATATGACATTGCCACCATCTGGTTACCATGCCAGGGCAGTGACATTTGGTTGCATGGCCAAGGGAAAGGGGGTCTCATCATGAGCTATCCTTCTCATCTATGTGAAAGTAATTGTGGGTAACACTGTCAACTCGGGTCACCATGCCAAGGCAGTGTCCTCTGGTTATCCCTTGAATAAAAAAAGAAAAAAAAGAAGAAGAAAAAGAAAATAAAAGAATAAAGAAAGAAAAGAATAAAGGCAAGAACGGGCTTGGAAAAAATGCATCCATGACAGGTACAACTCACCTTCTACAAAGTCACCCATGGATGACATTATTCATCTTCGACCCTCACTACATCCACATGTATGGACATCCCCTAGCCACATCACCTCACTTACATGGCTTGGATGAAATCTCCCTGGAAACTTTCATTTTCTTGTGGATACACTCCATTGAAGAAGAAAAAGAGAGCCTAGCCATAGATACACTCCTTTTTATTTCTTCCTTATGCTAGCCGTACCCTTTTGAGCCAAGAAGAGAGAGATGTCCCTGGACTAGGCTTACTACACTAGGGCCATACTGTTCTAGGGTTTGTTGATAGGCCTTTCTCTAGCAACACCTCCCTCAACAAAACCTCTTGTCTTGGTCTATTTTTCCTTCTTTTGGGCTAGTCGTTTGTCGAGAAGGAGGAGAGAGCACGAGGACTTGCTTTTGCAACACCAGAGTGAGCCTCTCTCCCCTAGGGTTATGCTTTTAAGGCCCTGCTCTAGCAACACCTTGAAACTTTTCCCTCCATTCCTTTGAAATCTCTTTCCCTTCAACTCTTGCGTCCATCATTTATTGACTCCTTTAACCCTTAGGCACTGATCCCCATCCTCCAGCGTTGAAGTGAAATCAAATCCAAACACTCTCGAACTTCTTTTAAACTGAAACCCTAACTACACTAACCCTAACCTACTAACCCTAAGTTGTTGATGTCATCATTGAATATTTCATCTTTATTGCAGCAACGTTTTCACTTTTGAGTAATTGAATGGTAGTTGAAGGCATTAATTGAGTTAAGAAGTTATTTGTTATATTGAATGTCGTATCATTCAAGAATTTATTGATGAAGTGATATTAATGCCATTGCTATTTTGTAAACATTGACTTCATCAACATTTACTTTTAAATTGCTCATATTGAATATAAGATAATCTTTAACATATATGAAGTACTAACCAAGATTGCACGTGTCAGTTTCCTTGTTGTATTGTCTCAAGAAGGTGCTTTTCTTTTATTTTCTTTGGTTATACTTTATTATTGGTTGTTTAGCCGGGACTATTTGATTGGCAGTGATCTATGAAAAGGGGAACTTGTCCTTGTCCTATTATCCTTTGCCCTTTCAAAACCCCAGGTCACCGGGGATGTCTCCCCTGGGCCTAGCCTCCCTAAAAAGAAAGAACCTACCCATCAAGGTGAGATTGGGTGGGATAGGTTCCTGTTATGCCAGTTTGGCCTTCTACCTTATAGCCTTTTCTCCTAGCTACAAACTGTGTGCTAACAATAAGCACTTGTGAAACAGATGTGAGGGAAAGAGTCATAAACAAAAAAAAGATAGATGCATTCTTCAAGACAGTGACCTCATTCCTAAGACAAGAGCCTGCATGAATAAAGTACGAAGGCTACCAAATGCTCGAGGAAGGGCTGCTGACTTACATAAACAGATTGTATATTTCGAACTGTGATGACTTGAATGGGTTCATAATGGATGAACTTCATAAGAGACCATATATTGGTCACCCAGGATATCAAAAGATGATCACAGCCACTAAGAAATAATTCTACTGGCCTGGGTTAAAGAAGGACATAGCTAACTATCTAGCTACGTGCCTAGAATTCCAGCAAGTTAAGGCAGAGCACTGACATCCAACAGGATTATTACAGTCCATACCGATCCCAGAATGGAAATGGGAAACCATCTCCATGGATTTCATCACTGGATTACCAAAGTTGACCAAGCAAAATGATGCAATCTTGTTCGTGGTGGAAAAACTGAGTAAGTCTGCTCATTTCATTCCTGTCAAATAAACTTGCAAGGTCATAGATATTGCCAACATATTCATGAAGGATATATTTAGACTGCATGGCATGACCAAGGAAATTGTATTTGACCAAGATACCAAGTTCACTTCAAACTTTTGAAAATCCCTAATGGTCGGTCTGGAGACAAAATTACTATTCAACATAGCTTATCACCCTCAAACTGATGGACATACAGAAAGATTGAACCAAATAGTAGAGGACATGCTAAGGATGCATGTAATGCATCAACCTAAGAAGTGGGAATACTACCTACCATTGGTAGAGTTTTCCTATGACAACGACTATCAGGGATCCTTGAAGATGATCCCTTTTGAATTCCTCTATGGTAGACAATGAAATATTCCAATCAGCTGGAGTAATCCAGTGGAATAAATTACAATCAGACTTGAAATGCTGAAATAAATGGAACAACAAGTGGTGCAGATAAGGCAAAATCTGAAAATTGCTCAGGACCGAAAAAAAAGTTATGCCGACAGAAAGATAACTCCCCGAGAGTTCAATGCCAGAGACCATGTTTATCTCGGAGTTAGAGCCCATAAGAGGTCTTTGGGAATGAGATCCCATCCCAAGTTGGCACCTCGGTATTGTGGACCCTTTGAAGTCTTAGATATAGTGGGACCTGTCGCCTATAGGATAAAACTTCCTCCCACAGTAAAGGCACATAATGTTTTCCATGTTTCATTATTGAAGAAATATGTACATGATGCTAATCATATAATTGACTGGTCTGTGATCCAGGTGGAACCAGAGGGAGAATTCCTGCCAGAACCCTAATGCATACTAGACAGAAAGGAAACATCACTCAGGAACCAAACCATTGAACAGGCCAAGGTGCAATGGAAACACTTTGGCCCAGATGAGGTTACGTGGGAAATGGAAGATGCCATGAGACATGCATATCCAATTTTGTTTACTTCTGTACATACCTATCATGTTGATAGATAGAACATCGAGGATGATGATTCCTTTAAGGGGGAAGGAATTGCAACACCCTGTTTCCCCCAGTTTGTAAATGTAACTTTATTGGCCACGAACTATGGAAAACTCAAAGTGTGAATGTTTGAGTTGGTGGACCTTTGTATGAAGGTTGATGAATGTAAACCCTGTTATTTTAATAGATAATGTAAACGTGTTGCATGAATGCTGAGAAGGGGATATGCTAAGACAGACCACGATTTCTAATGAGAATACAGTGGAGGGGACCCGAAATGGTTGCGTTAACCTCCACCGAACCATTACTATGCTGGTTTTAATTGCTCAAGATCAGAAAAACCCTCTAACCCAAAATGAATTACAGTCAGTCTGGTAGGTGGGAAGGCCTCCTAAGAAATACAAGGAAGTGTTCCCTGAAGAAGTACTAGGTCTACCTCCGAGAAGGCATATTTATTTCTTGATAGATCTTATACCAGGAGCGATACCAGCATCTAGAACACCATATAGGATGAGCATGCCAGAGCTGGTTGAGATCAAGCTACAACTAAAAGAGATGATGGAAAAAGGATACATCCGACTCAGTGTATCTCCGTGGGGAGATCCTGTGTTGTTTTTGAAAAAGAAAGATGGCACACTCCGACTATGCATAGATTACAGACAAATCAATAAGACAACCATAAAGAACAAATACCCCTTACCAAGAATCAATGACCTGTTTAACCAATTGGGAGGTGCCTCCATATTCTTGAAGATCGACTTAAGGACAAGATACCACCAAGTTCGTATTAAGGATGAAGACATCCACAAAACAACCTTCAGAATGAGGTATGGTCACTATGAATTCGTGGTAATTCCATTTGGGTTAACCAATGCCCCTGCCACTTTTATGTGCTTGATGAATAACGTACTCAGCAAATTTCTAGACAAATTTATATTGGTTTTCATTGATAATATCCTAATATAATCCAAGAATAGGGAGGAGCACGAAGAACATCTTAGAATCGTACTTCAAGTACTAAGAGAGCATAAGATCTACGCTAATTTTAGCAAGTGCGACTTCTTTCAGAAGAAAGTCCATTATTTAGGCCATGCCATTTCTAAGGAAGGGGTGGCAGTGGACCTCGATAAGATCAGATCTATTATGGAATGGCCTACCCCAAAGGATGTATCAAACATCAGATCCTTCATGGGCTTAGCAGGATACTATAGAAGGTTCATAAAATGATCTTCCAAGATTGGTTGTCCAATCATTGCCCTTTAGAAAAAGGGGATCAAATTCATTTGGACATCAAAATGTGAAGAAATATTTCAAGAACTGAAATACCTCCTGACCCATGCACCCGTGATGAAGATTGCAGACCTGGATAATGATTTCCTCATGTGTACAGATGCTTGCAAGGAAGGAATCGGAGGAGTCCTTATGCAAGAGGGATGTGTAATTTTCTACGCTTCCTGAAAATTAAATGAGCATGAGATCAATTATGCGATCCATGACCTAGAGTTGGCTGCCATAATACATGCTTTAAAAATGTGGAGGCACTACCTCCTAGGAAGGATATTTGTGCTTATGAAACACCATTGTGGGTTGAGGCACATGTTTGATCAACCAAATCTCAATGCCAAGCAAGCTAGGTGGATGGATCTTATTAGTGAGTTTGATTTCAAAATCAAACACATCAAAGGAAAGGAAAATAGGGTGGTCGATGCCCTTAGCAGAAGTATAAAAACGATTCATTTGGTAGTAGTAAGAACCTACGAAACGGATGTAATGGAAAGAGTCAGAAATGCACAAAAGACATATGCATTCTTCAAGATACTGACATCATACCTAAGACAAGAACCTACAGGACTAAAGTACGAAGGCTACCAAATGCTCGAGGAAGGGCTGTTGAATTACATAAACAGATTGTATATTCCGAACTGTGATGACTTGAAGAGGTTCATAATGGATGAACTTCATAAAAGACCATATACTAGTCACCCAGGATATCAAAATATGATCACGATCACTAAGAAACAATTCTACTGGCCTGGGTTAAAGAAGGACATAGCTAACTATCTAGCTACGTGCCTAGAATTCCAACAAGTTAAGGCAGAGCACCGACATCCAACAGGATTATTACAACCCCTACCGATCCAAAAATAGAAATGGGAAACCATCTCCATGGATTTCATCACCGGATTACCAAAGTCGACCAAGCAAAATGATGCCATCTTGGTCATGGTGGACAAATTGAGTAAGTCTACTCATTTCATTCCTATCAAATCGACTTGAAAGGCCATAGATATTGCCAACATCTTCATGAAGGATATATTTAGACTGCATGGCATGACCAAGGAAATTGTATCTGACCGAGATACCATGTGTACTTCAAACTTTTGGAAATCCCTAATGGCCGGTTTGGAGACAAAATTACTATTCAACACAGATTATCACCCTCAAACCGATGGAAAGATAGAAAGAGTGAACCAAATAGTAGAGGACATGCTAAGGATGCATGTAATGCATCAACCTGAGAAGTGGGAATACTACCTACCATTGGTAGAGTTTTCCTACAACAACGGTTATCAGGGATCCTTGAAGATGATCCTTATTGAAGTCCTCTATGGTAGACAATGAAAGATTCCAATCATATGGAGTAATCCAGTGGAAAAAATTACAATTGGACATGACATACTGAAAGAAATGGAACAACAAGTGGTGCAGATAAGGCAAAATCTGAAAATTGCTCAGGACCAACAAAAAAGTTATGCCGACAGAAAGAGAACTCCCTGAGAGTTCAAAGTTGGAGACCATGTCTATCTCTGAGTTAGAGACCATAAGAGTTCTCTGAGAATGAGATCTTATGCCAAGTTGGCACCTCGGTATTGTGGACCCTTTGAAGTATTAGATAGACTGGGACCTGTAGCCTATAGGATAAGACTTCCTCCCACAGTAAAGGCACATAATGTTTTCCATGTTTCATTATTGAAGAAATATGTACATGATGCTAATCATATAATTGACTGGTCTATGATCCAGGTGGAACCAGAGGGATAATTCCTTCCATAACCCCAATGCATACTAGACAGGAAGGAAACATAACTCAGGAACCGAAACATTGCACAGGTCAAGGTGCAATGGAAACACTTTGGCCCATATGAGGCTACGTGGGAAATGGAAGATGCCATGAGACATGCATATCCGATTTTGTTTACTTCTGTACATACCTATCATGTTGATAGATATAACATCGAGGACGATGATTCCTTTAAGGGGGGAGGACTTGTAACACCCTGTTTCCCCCAGTCTATAAATATAAATTTATTGGCCAGGAACTATGGAAAACTCAAAGTGTGAATGTTTGATTTGGTGGACCTTTGTATGAAGTTCGATGAATGCAAACCTTGTTATTTTAATATATAATGGAAACATGTTGCATGACTACTGTAAAGGGGATGTGCTAAGAGAGACCATGATTTATAATGAGAAGATGGTGGAGGGGACCCAAAATGGTTGCGTTAACCTCCACATAAACAGTACTATGCTGGTTTTAATTGCTCAAGATCAGAACAACCCTCTAACCCAAAATGAATTACAGTCAGACTGGTAGGTGGGAAGGCCTCCTAAAGAGTTAATGAGGGGATGGGGCAGACCGACCATCTGTAAGGCTTCCGGACCTGACCACAAACTGATATTTTGAGCCACACACAATCTTGCTGAGGAAGGCAAGAAAGGAAGTGTGGTGGGGGCAAGGAGAGGGTCTGCGAGGAATGCAGAGACAAGGGAGGAAAATATTGGGTTCGAGGAAGGATTGAAAGCGAAAGTGAGTTTTGATCACAAAGAATAGAGACTGAGTTAGGATAAGAAGAGTAACCTTCATACTCATCTATTCCTGTATAGGGAGAAGGAGAGTAACCGTCATCCCTAACTTCCGTGGAGCTGGAAATGAGAGATTGAATCTCAAATCATCGTGGCCTAAGATTGGGGGTGGTCAGTGATAAATCCATTGGGAGTGACTGAGCCTATGGTTGGGTGGAAACGAGTACCCCTCTCAACAGTCGCATCATGCCTTATGGCTCTGATAAGTGTTTTTATGCCTTGTGCTTTAAATTGGAAATAATGAATGCATGACTTGTATTTATATGCCTGTAATGGTTTATGTATTGAATGATTAAGTTAGAAGTATGCATTCATTCCTTGAGAACTTTTATATCTACTTTATTTCCTTATGCTCTATTTTAATTCCTTGGAAGCACTTTCCCAGAGAATTTCATCACCATCCTAGAGTCGTGTGAGTACTTCCTTGATTGCTGAGGTTGAACCCCAAAATCAATGCGAGGACGAAGTCTATTAAGCTCAGGAGAGGTAGTGAAGGTATGCACTGAGTCTCTGCAAGGTGGGTAGAGACTGAAACCATATTAAGTTCTAGAGTTGAGGAATGAATGTAAGGAGTGCGTGGAAGAACACTTCCAAGCGTTACGTTCAAAAGAAAGAGTGTAAAACTCTTAATTCCTTCAGAGCCAACAAAGCTCAGGAAGAATAGTGAGGTTCAAGTATCGAAAGGAAATATCCTTTTGTTTAGAAGATGATTGGATGATGTCCGTTCGGGAGAACCCAGGGTATATCGAGACCGTTAGATTTGAAGAAGGGGCGCAGGAGTTAATGCCTCGACTCCTTTAGTCTTCACAAATTCTCACATTGGGAGATTCACATGTTGGCGTGACTAAACTATCGAAACTCAAAGTTGCGATGTGATCTGGATCGTAGATCTAGGGTCTATCGAGACCCTCCTTGACCGTCGGATTGGCAAGATTGGGGATTCACACGTCAAAATATTCGCACGTTGGCACGACTAAACTCCCAAAACCTGAAGTTGCGATGTGATCTAGACCATAGATCTAAGGATCTATCGGGACCCTACTTGATCATCGGATTGGCAAGATCAAGGATTCACACATCGAGAGATTCATACGTTGGCACGACTAAACTTCCGAAACTAGAAGTTGCGATGTGATCTGGACCATTGTATCAAGGAAGGTCATGGACCGTTGATCTAATGCAAACATATTAAGGAAATAGTACGTGGCAATTCAAAATACCCTAAGAACTAAGCTCAGAAGAGATAAGTGCTTTTTAAGAGCGCAGATGAGGTCCAAGAGGTTAACTTGTTTCAATTTCGTAAGCTTCAGAAGGAAAGACCTGATTCGTGAGAAAGGACTTGGACTATCGGATCACAGGAGATCGTGGACCGTTGATCTAACACCGTCGGGAGTTTGGGGATTGAAAGAGTTAGGGTTGAATCACATCCAAATATCCGATACATGAAGACGTGATTTGATCAATGTTTCATTGACTCGCAACTCACGAAGTCCAAGTTCGCGAAAGGATCACAGTCGTTGATCAAAGGAGGGATCCAGACCGTTCATCTAGAAAGTGAATATCAGGATATCAGGAATCGGGGAAATAGAGGTAAGCCAACCTCCAAAGTCGCGAAACGTGAAATCCCTATTTGCGAGAGAGGAGATCAGGACCTTTGAATCGTGGGAGAGTGTGGTCACAAGTTGAGGACATATGAAGGAAGGGGCTAGCATGGAAAGCTAGCACCTGTTTCTCAAACCCTTCAAAAGGGGGCTCAGGAAAAAGTCATGGATTGGAAGAACCTGCAACGAAAAAAAGGGGAAACTAAAGAGAGTTAAGAAAAAGTGAAATTTATTTATGCCCCATTGTGGGTGTGTGAAAACCACTTCCTCAACCAATGGTTGAATAGATTTTCGGGAAACCAAAGATGACTCAGAACTAGAAGGGCCTTCAGAAAAGGACCACATTGTTCATACCACGACAATAGTAGGGCACAAATGAGTAAGGTGATATCCCTTGCATAACTTTCAAGGGAACTTGGGATTACGTCCTATCCATTTAGGCTTCTAAACAATATTGATTCCACAAGCATGATTTGTAGTGGCTGGTGGGTTTCCCTCAACATGACTAGCAGAGGCCGAGTGTTGGTCTCTAACATGACTTATAAAGGTCGATGACTTTTGCTTCTTACTCTTTCTCTTCCCAGTCCTTTAGACTTATGGTTACTAGTAGAAATAATTTAACCAAAAGAGGGAGAAGGAGAAGGAGTATACTTCAAGGATGCAGAAAGAAAAGGATCAACATCCATATGATTCCCAAGACATAAGGTACTTATCTGAGAAGCATCAAGAGCATTTAGGACATTCAGAGTGGTCCAAAACCAAACCGGTAGCCCAACATTCAACCTAGGAATGTTCAACGTGGCCATTAAGGGTGTTAGCACTGAGAGTCACCCTTAGATTGCAAGAGGATTAGCCCAGTACCCATTAGAATGTTTGGTGGATGTTGGTTTTATGAATGGAGGTCAAATGGACAAAAAACAATACAAGAATGATTTTAATCACAAAAACTGGAAAAGAAATGCACAGGGAAGTGAGGTCTTCATTAACTTCAATTAGTGATTTGAGTTTAAGTGTGAGTAGAAGGAAGACTTAGTGAGAGAGGTGAACAAGACTGCTATGGGAATCTGACTTTCAAGTAGCTTGGTGAAGAAAAACTCAAGCTCAAGAGCACTCTTGAACTCAAGTTTCAAACACTGAAATATGTCACAACATAATAATAATCAAACCTACATTATCATGCAACTACAACAACTCGACTGGATCCTCCATGCCCGAACCTTTCAGCATAAGGGAAAATAAGGTAACAAGGAAGCTGGCAAAAACTGGTCACATCACTACTATAATCAAACCTAAATTACAGTAGAACCACAACCCTTGACTGGATCCTCCATGCCCGAGTGTTTCAACACAGTTTAAACAAAGAGATGAAAGAATTTGACTTCTATTAATGAGAAAGTCTCAAATTTGATACATAACCAGAGAACAATTCTAGCATCAAAATCACACAGTAGGGAGCTCGACTCAACTAGTTGATGACCCTAAAAAAATCTTGAACTAATCTATTTATACTCAGCTCAGTCCACAACTACTAGGGGTGTGATCTGGCCATTCCATTCAAATCCTTTCATCTGCACCTTCTTCTGTCAGACTGTCTGTGTATCCTCCTGTTAGACGCAAATTCATCTCAGCATGGGCCTATATGAAAATTTGTCCACCATGGTACCTCAAGCTAACAACTCTGTCTCCATGGCCAAACCCTCCACACCTTCTATTTATGGAGTGAGCCGAGGTTTCAAACACCACTTGTTTCTCATTAACTTATCCTTCATCAGGACCAGGATGAGGCCTTATGCCTAGGGGGATGCCACACACCATTTTCGGATTTGATGCTATATGAAAATGTGATTGCGGTGCTGTCAAAGGTAGTTTGGATTCACGCCACTTTTGAGCCCAGAATTCACCACCTTTCCCCATGTATCTCTTTCACTATACCATGGTTTCAATTGTGGGACCACTCAAGAATTTTATCGTTTGAGCATGTTGCGTCCCTACAATGAAACATGGCCATTGATCTGATCGTGATCTACGATCTGGCGACCTACTAAATTTAGCGCCATCGCTAAAGTTTATCTGCCTACCAACTTTAGGGTCATTCTAACCGTGCTTGGAGATGGCGCTACCTTGGTGCTGAAAAAGAAGACTTCCCGGAGGATGATCTAACGTGGTGGTATGACATCACTATGATGACGTGTCATGAAAAGAGAGGTGACACGTGTCAGTTGGAAACAAGCGGATGATATGCCCAAAGGTTCCTGGATAGTGTGCCACATGTCATCGCCAGATGGATGCCAGGTGTCATGATTGATGAGAATGCCACATATTTGAAATGATGACTGGAATGTACATTGTCACTTTAGAGCTTGGGGGTGCTATGCATGTAGAGCTGGAGCTCCAAAGTGAATGACGACCATTGATATGGGGAGGACACGTGGTAGGGATCTGTTAACTCCGGGAGAAAACATTTTGGATGAAAACAACAACGAGGAGGCTGAAACTCCCGAAGCCCGGAGTCCCGAAGCAAACTACCATCGTTAGATTTGGATGGACACACGACAACTATCTGTGGACTTCGGAAGAAAATGATCCAGATGAAAGCGGGAGGGGAGGAGCTAAAACTCTCGAAATCCGGGTTCCTAAAGTAAATATTGACTGTGCAATGGAAAAGGATGCGCGATGCTTGATCTGCAACTCTGAGGCTTCTTCCTAGCCGCTAATCCTCGCGCAATTTTGACATGCCAAATACACACGAGCCATTGATCTGATCACGATCTACGATCTGGGAAAGCCCCACTTTTTTTGCGACGCGTCGCTCTTGGATGGAACCTGCTTCTTACTGCAAAGATCAACGACTCACAATTACTTTGAGAATTTGAGCTTTAGGCCTTTTCAGTGCATAGCTCTTACAATCCTTCGAATTGTTGAATTTCTGAAGTGTGAGATTTGGTGATGCGTGTCCTCTTGATTTGGACAACCGAGATTTATTTTGAGAGTTTGGGCTTCGGCTCTTCGGGGGTTTTCAATTCATAACGCTTACAATCCTCCAAAGTGAGGTATCTTCCTCCACATGTCCTTAGCCTTCAATGGCTCAGATTTACTTCGAGACTTCGGCTCCTCTATCTAGGCGTTAATCCTTGCGCTACTTTGAAATCTCGAACGCCCGAGAGATGTTGATATGAACTATTCAAGAGATCTCCGTCGTTGAAAATCAAGCCTGTCTACTTGCTTGTGTTTCAATTCTGAAATGGACTGTTATGAATGCTTCACTTTGTACTCATGGTCGTTAACTGTACAAACAAAGGACTTGGACGACCCGATGTGAGCTCAATCAATATCAAATAAGATGACCGGTAATTTGGACCAAAGATCACGATATGTGTTCATCCTTTAAATAAAATAGAAAACCCCTGAGCCGAGAATCAGTTAAGCAAGACACTAAGGAAAACCATATCATTGATCAAAAAGGGAAATTGACCTTATCAACCAAAAGGGAAAAAATCTTAGAAATGGTGTGCGGAAAAGAGGGAGACGGAGCAGGGGTACCGACTTGGGTATTTAGAACAAACACCTACGACTCCTGACAACTTTATGTGATAACAAAGGGGGTACCAACATTTCTAAAGAATGGAAAAGAAAAAGAATTCCCTTGGTTGGTGTCCTCAATAACTTTGGCAATATCATTCTTATGCATTGGTTAGTCCCTTGTGAGATTGTTCATGTCCAAAAAAGTCTCACACACTAACTTTGGTGAACCAGTGGTATAAAATTCCATGCCTTTTAGGAGGTGGATGCACGATTTCAAGAGAAATAATAGAGGTCCTTCCCCACGTTGAATCACCAATCCAAAAGAGGTGATACTGACACAACCTAAGGCCAACT
The DNA here is from genome assembly GCA_000966675.3 of Picea glauca. Classification (NCBI taxonomy): domain Eukaryota; kingdom Viridiplantae; phylum Streptophyta; class Pinopsida; order Pinales; family Pinaceae; genus Picea; species Picea glauca. Next base: position 85,862 of record JZKD02S0072533.1, on the reverse strand, counting down.
ATACAAAGAAACACTCCACTAAATATTCCTAAGAGAAACATCACAAACAAACAAATTCTTCAAAACTTCAGCCTAGGTGGATAAGGTCCCGAGTCCAAAGCAATGAAAAATTGGAAAGCGACCTTCCAGATATAAGCATGAGTTGATCAAGTTCCGAGACCGATGAATGAAGGAGTGAGAAATAGTTACCCCGACCTCCACTAACCAACCTTATCCGATGCAAGTACCTTTTCTTCATAGGGCACCCTCCAGTAGTATTAAAAAGTGTGATACGATATCCACTCAGGTACCAAGGGAAACCCCCCACAATCACCTCTGAGATACCTATTAAGAGAAACTATGGATACCAACTCGTTTATGAACCTTAAACCTAAACTTGTTTATGAACGCTAGAAACAAGTCTATTAAATTGTAAGTTTAACGTTCATTTTATTGGTTGTTTTTACTCAAAGGTTATGGAAGTGAAATTGATGTTGTTTGAGACTCTTGCAAAAATGAAACTTATAAGAACACTGACAAAGAAAATTTTTCATTAATTCTTCAATGAAAAAGAGTTTAAAAAAAAATGCATGAACAATCTTTCAAACCTTGAAATGCAATCTTTTCTCTTTCTAATGCAAAATGCACAATGCAACATCTTGAGAAAAGAAGAAGAAATAAAAAGGATGTTATTTGTTATTTTTCTTTTGAATATGACAAAAAAATAAAATCCTATGAAAATATATCTTTCTTTTTCAAATATAAAACAAAACAAAGAAATAGAAATAAAGAAACCTAACTAGCAACAAACTAGGTTTTTTTTTTCATTTTTTTCTTCTTTCTAACAAAGAAAAACTAAATAAAAGATTCTAAAAGAAATAAATTTTAGTTTTTTTGTGTTTGAAAAATCCAAGGAAATCACACAAGAGAAGTATCAAATTCAAATACAAACTCAATTTTAAAAAATGACCACAACAACGACCAGGTAACTGAGATCCTGAGAACAAGACTAGTTTGATAGTCATGCAATCCAAGGGGTAAAAGGGGAACAAAAATGGATCATATTTTTTTTTTCCAATAAAATTTAAGGCCTTACCAACCTCCTATATGCCACAAAACGTTTTGGGACCAACCCCCCCCAAAAATACCCCCAAACTAGCTAAAACAAGGCTTCAAAAAGGATGAAAAACAAGCAAAAATGATCGTTATCAATTAAACTCAGGTACACCCAATAAAAACCCCTCAAACTTGAGGGAGGAGGGATGGAAGAGTAAAAACCGTTTGTATAAATTTAGAGAAGGCTAAAGAAATGATTAAAACAAATAAAAAACCATCAAAAGGAATGAAAAAAACAAGCACCCCTAACGATCTAAAAAGGGAGAATCCTCAGTATGTTTTCCAATTCTATTACAAACATTTAAGTCCTATGGGTTTGGGTCAGGGTCACAACAGAGAAATTCCCTTAAAATACTCCTCTCAGCCTCTAATTAGACAATCAATCATAAATAACTACATGCAATAATTAATTGTTATAAGAAAGGAAGAGGAACATACCTGGAACCCTACGTTTGAAGTATATCTCGTTTGAGGTCTTTTGCTCCTGAAATCCTTAAAAACAATATTATGAAAATAGTTATCTAATTTAACTAATTAGATATCATACATTCAAATTATGTGTTAGGTTCAAGATATTATACACATAATATCATTAAAATCATGAATTAACATAGAGAATAGAACGAGAATAAGATTTATTTTATTGATAATAAAAAAAGTGGTTGGTTACAAACTGTAACCGTTGTGACACGATCCTAGAACCAGGATCCAAGTTCCTCCACCCAAGGTATGATATGAAAAATACTACCTCCAAAGTTTTGTGTCTCGACGGGCCCAAGGAAGCAATAGGTTTCTTCCTGACGAGATAAAGAGGAACACAAATCTTGAAAACAAGGGTTTTCATGGGGGGAAGACAATCTCATAAATATAGGGCAACAAGGGTTTGCAGGGCTATAAGGAAACTTCGAGCATAAGGATGCATCTCTTTGATATGATTTTCCTCCATCCCAAGGCTCTCTTTTATACTCTCTTTTAATAGTTGGATTGGTTATGCATGGGATATAGGAGGTCGAGAACCTAGGGAACTCATCATCTCTGCCCGAAATATCGGGAATTATACTTTTTTTTAGCTAATTAAACATGTATGCAGATTGCTAACTAGAAAGTCACGTATGTACGCGGGTTTCTTTAAGGAGAGTCATGTACATCTTGAAAAATGATATTTTTTAATATGTTTTTAGGGAGGAAAAGGGGGGTTCAACTCTTGAAAATAGGGAAAGGATTGTAAATGAGAACAATGAGTTGTCATGAGTATATAAGTTATCAAATGATGCTATGAAATTGGGTTAATTCTATGAAATAATGTGATTGACACCAAATGGGTATTTAGAAACAAATTAGATGAAGATGGACAAATAGTAAGAAATAAAGCAAGATGGGTCTGTAAAGGGTATGCTCAAGTTGAGGGTATTGACTTTGAAGAAACCTTTGCTCTAGTTGCAAGATTAAAATAAATCAGAGTGATTTTGGCATTTGTGTGTTTCAAAAACTTCAAAGTCTATCAAATGGATGTCAAATCAACTTTTCTAAATGGAAATTTAGAAGAAGAAGTTTATATTCAATAGACAAAAGGATTTAAATTGTCAGAAAACAAATATCATGTATGCAGACTTAAGAAAACACTATATGGACTAAAGCAAGCTCCTAGAGCTTGGTATTCAAGACTTGAAAAATACCTACAACAATAAGGTTTCAAAAGAGGAGCTGTAGACACCAATCTTTACATCAAAACAAACAATGAAAATATATTAATCATTGTGGTTTATGTGGATGACCTCATACTTGGAAGTAATGATGATAAAATGAGACGAAAATTTGTAGAAGAAATGAGAAAATAATTTGATATGCCCATGATTGGAGAATTTCCATTCTGTCTAGGGTTGTAGATTTATCAATCCATCAAACTTCGCATATTCATTTATCAAACCAAATATATCAAGGAAATGTTGAAGAAATTTGGAATGGAATAATGTGCACTTTCCAGTACATCCATGACCATAGGATGTAATTTGAACAAAGTTGATGAATCTCCAAAAGAAAATCAAACAATGTACAAGCCAATGATTGGGAATCTACTATATGTGAAAACATCAAGGCTAGACATCATGGAAGCAGTAGGATTGGTTACAATATTTCAATCCGCACCAAAGGAGACACATGTGCAAGCAATAAAAATAATATTAAGATATTTTAAGGGCACTTTGGACTTTGGCTTGTGGTATTCAAGAAGTAAGGACTCCACTCTAATGGAATACACAGATATAGATTGAACATGAAGTATTAATGACAATAAAAGTACCGGTATAGGAGAATTATTTCTCGGAAACTATCTAGTATCATGGTTGAGAAAGAAACAAACTTCAATCTCTATATCCACAACAAAAACTGAATATATTGCTGCAACAACTTGTGGCACACAATTTCTTTGGATGATGCAAAAAATGAAGAATATCAAGGTAGAATATGATCAACCAATATCAACCATCTATGATAACACAAGTGAAATCAATATTTCAAAGAATGCACTCAAAGTCGAAGAATATTCCCATAAAGTACCACTTCGTAAGAGAAAAAGTAGTCAAGCAAAGTGTTAAGATGGAATACATTTCCAACAAAGAACATGTTGTATATAAAAACCATTCCCAAAGAAACATTTGAATATCTCAGACAGAAGGTGGGAGTGATATCCCTCTCATTTTGTTAGTAAATGGAAGCACAAGCTCAGGGGGGAAACCCTTTTCAACTGATGTCAAAGGGGGATAAGTTGCATATAGAGGAACAACTCCAGACAAGGGGAGTATTAAAGAATTAACTAAGGGTTTCCATCAATGACAAAGGGGGATATTGTTGAAAATATTATTTTCATTGATATAAAAAATAGGGGCACACTACATATGTCCAAGATAAAGATTGGAAGATGGAGATTGTTGGAAATATTGTTTTTGGATTTTTGATGCTCATTTTGGATACCCTATATTTGAAGGAATTTTTTTCTCTTAAGACCTAGCTCAAATGGGAGCATAGTATATATGATTTAAAACATTATTCCAATACCTTTCCAATGGTATATGGTACTCCCTTTAACTCCTTAGGAATGAGGAGATATGAAAGATTGTATAAGGTCGACCCATATAGAAACCACAGGTTGGCCCAATGAGTTTTACAAGTTGACCCCATAAGTGAACACTGAAGAACTATAAATATAGGATAAATGTGCACATTTGAAGAGTATCCAAGCAATAAGAGAAAGTATGAGTGCGCATAAGATATTTGAGGTGTGCAAGAGGAGTTAGGGAGTATTCTTAGGGTCTAAAGGTGCGCGAGAGGATTTTTCTTGGATTTTTAGGTGCACTATGAAGGACTAAGGTCTATGATGTTGAAAAGTGCGTTGTTTTAAGGTTGTGACGTTTTAGTATGGAATTATTCTTGGAATGGTGCTATGAGGTTTGCTATGGCATGGAGGCTAAATATGACTAGAGTTTGAAGCTATGTCTAGGGTATGAAGCAAGGATATGCGTTGGAGCATGAAAGTTAAGGGTATGCTGATGATATGAAATGCATGAAGTATGAAGCATGCAGGTGAATTCAAAAGTAATCTGTGTCTGAAGATCTTATATTGCTTCCTAAGTAGGTCTTACTAAGTCAGTGCTCCACTCAAGAGATTGGTGTATTTAGTAGGTTGGTGCCTACAAAATATCTTGCTAAGTTGGTACTCAACTGAAGAGATTGGTGTCTCTAGTAGGTTGGTGCCTACAAAACATCTTTTCGAGTTGGTTCTCAACTAAATATATTGGTGTCTCTAGTAGGTTGGTTCCTACAATCTTTTATAAAGATAAGTTTTTGTGGTTTTCTCCCACAAGGGTTTCCAAATTAAACTCTGTGTACTGTGATTTGAGTTTACATGCATTTACTTCTTAAAGTTAATGAATGATTGATAAATGTTCATTTAAAGTAAAAAGTATCGTATACTGATTCACCCCCCCTCCTCTCAGTATAAGAATAAGTTCAACAATTGGTTTCAGAGCAGGTTCCTTTGGAAACATTCTAACTGCTAGAAGGAAAATCCCGAGAGAACACATGGCTAGTAAAAAAGAATTCCTCTTCATGGCCATGGATACAAAGTCTACTGATATAGAAAATGAATAAAACCAGAAAGAAATAGCAGATTCTTGTTGATATAGATATAGGAGTTCATACTAGAAGAAGATTGGACTTTCCTTTGCTATCTAAAATAGATCCCAATAACATTGCACAAGCCAATGAAAATAAGCATTGTCTTAATGCTATGAAAGAAGAAATAAATCATATTGAGAAGAATGAGACATGTGAACTTGTGCCCAAACCAAAAGAAAATAATGTGATTGACACCAAATGGGTCTTTAGAAACAAATTGGATGAATATGGACAAATAGTAAGAAATAAAACAAGATTGGTCTGTAAAGGGTATGCTCAATTTGAGGGTATTGAATTTGAAGAAAGCTTTGCTTCAGTTGCAAGATTAAAAGAAATCAGAGTGATTTTTCCATTTGCATGTTTCAAGAACTCCAAAGTATATCAAATGGATGTCAAATCAACCTTTCTAAATGGAAATTTAGAAGAAGAAGAAAATATTGAACAAAGATAAAGATTCCAGTTGTCAAAACATAATGATCATGGATGCAGACTTAAGAAAACACTCCATGGACTAAATCAAGCTCCCAAAGCTTGTTATTCAAGACTTGACAAATAACTACAACAACAAGGTTTCAAAAGAGGATATGCAGAAAACAATATTTACATCAAAACAAACAATGAAAATTTGTTAATCACTGTGGTTTATGTGGATGATATCATATTTGGAAGTAATGATAATAGAATGAACACAAATTTTGCAAAAAAAATGCAAAATGAATTTGATATGTCCATGATTGGAGAATTTTTATTCTTTTTAGGGCTGTATATTTCTCATTCCAACAAAGGAATATTCATTTCTCGGACCAATTATATCAAGGAAATGTTGAAGAAATTTAGAATGGAATATAGTTCACTTGTTAGTACACCCATGATCACATGATATAAGTTGAGAAAAGATGATAAATCTCCATAAACAAATCAAACAATGTACATGTAAATGATTCCCAACCTACTATATGTGAGAACATCAAGGTACTAGTACATATGATCAAATTTGCGACAATTTTTCGTTGATATTGCCACACTTATCCATCGCAATTTCCACGAAAGATGAGTTTTTTTTTCATCAGAATAATTTCGTCGCTCTATCGACGATCCAGGTGTGCGTGGAAACATCGACGAAATTATCTCTCCATGTGTCACCACCTTCAAGTTCGGTTAACCCTATGCATCGTCACAATTATGACGAAACCTCATCGCAAGTACAATGAACAACCATGGCAATTACGACGAAATTTCGTCGCAATTGCAACAAAAATTTATGACAAGTCAAAAACTTACGACACAGATGTTGTATGTGCAATGGAAAACCATGGCAACTTGCGACGAATACCTGTGGAAATAACGACGAAATTGATTCATCAAGACCAAAGTTATGACGAAGATGTTGTATGTGCGACGAAAACCTGTGGCAACTTGCGACGAAAGTTCGTCGCTATTGCCACGGTGGTCAAAATGCAATTTTTTTCCGACGAACTATAGTTGATATTGCGACGATGGCATTAAGTTTTTAAAAAAAAATTACACGAGATATGGTATTACCATATTACATTGTAATATGGTATACCATATTACAATGTAATATGGCATTACCATACTACATTGTAATATGGCATTACCATATTACAATGTAATATGGCATTGCCATATTACAATGTGATATGGCATTGCCATATTAAAATGTAATATGGTATTACCATATTACAATGTAATATGGTAATGCCATATTACAATGTAATATGGGATTACCATATTACATTGTAATATGGTAATTCCATATTAACCCACAATTAATTGCAAGCCAACATGAAGAAATAT
>JZKD02S0072533.1:36475-68155 GCA_000966675.3 Picea glauca | reverse complement strand
TTGGTGTTTTTTTGTTAGGTCTTAAAAATTAAAAGAGAGAAGAAAATGACAATCAATTACTATCATTTCACCGATTAGGGTTGAGTTTCAAGAGCAATTCCATATCTTTATCAATAAAAAAAGAGAGAGATTATAGCTACAATTGAAGGGAGAAGGGTATGTGGATTCCATAAACCTAGAATATTATGGAATCCACATACCCTTTTCCATAGAATATACTAACTAGATCCAAAAACCAAAGACATGAAGTATGGTACTACACATATTATAATATATTATCAAGGAAAAAACAAGCTAAATGAAATTTGGACATTTGAAAAAAAATTACAAGTTAAATGAGTACATCAATAAAAAATAGCATACTAACCTTGCAAGTTCAAAATCCGAGATATGTAGATTGAGAATTGGATTTGTTCAACTGGTGGGTGACGGAAAAAATAAACAGCTCAAACAAAAGCCAAGAACAATGTCGCAACTATAGCAATTGTGTCGCAAAGTCTCTTAAAGTCACATATATATAGATAAAATAGTCAACTAGCCGTTAACACCGACCAATGAAATAGGCAAAATTTTCGTCGCTATTGCCACAAAAGTTCGTCGCTATAGCGATGAAAATACCGACTAGATTTAAATAAGATTTTCGTCGATATTGCGACGAACTTTCATGGCAATAGAGACGAAAATCCTGCCCTATTTTAAAAAAATATGAAACTAGTTGAAGCGTGGAAAATTTTCGTGGAATAATCCGCCCATATGTAGTAGTGAGGTCATACATCATGCAAGTAGTAGGATTGGTTGAAAGATTTCAATCTGCACCAAAGGAGACACATGTGCAAGCAAAAGAATATTCAGATATCTGAAGGGCACAATGGAGTTTGTCTTGTGGTATTCAAGAAGTAATGACTTCACTCTAATAGAATACACAAATGCATATTAGGAAGGAAGTATTGATGATAAGAAAAATACCAGAGGAGGAGAATTATTTCTAGGAAATTGTCTAGTATCATGGTTGAGAAAGAAGCAAACTTCAAGCTCTCTATCCACAATAGAAGTCGAATATATTGCAGCAACAACATGTTGCACACAAGTTATCTGAATGAAGCAGACACTGAAGGATATCAAGGTATAATATGATCAACCAATCACAACCATCTACAACAATACAAGTGCAATCAAAATTTCAAAGAATCATATTATGTAGTCAAATATGAAGCATATTCCCATCAAGTACCACTTCCTAAGAGAACAAGTAGGCGAGCAAAGTGTCAAGATTAAATACATTGCCACCAAAGAACAAGTTGCATATATTTTTACCAAACCCCTTCCTAGAGAAACATTTGAATATTTCAGACATAAGTTGGGAGTGATATCCCTCTCATCTCGCCAATAAAGGGAAGCACAAACTTAGGGGGAGAAACTCTTTTCCATTGATGTCAAAGGGGGAGAAGTTGCAGACATAGGAAGAATTGCAAACACAAGGAGAGTTTCAGACAAGGGGAGCATTACATAATTGACGAAGGGTTTCCATTAATGACAAAGGGGGATATTGTTGGAAATATTGTTGTTGTTGATGTCAAAGACAAGAGGAGACTACATATGTCCAAGATACAAATTGAAAGATGGATATTATTGGAAATATTGTTTTTGGATTTTTTTATGCTCAGTTTGGATACCCTATCTTTGGAGGCCTTTTTGCTCTGAAAACCTAACTAAAATGTGAGCATAAGATATATGGTTGAAAATATTATTCCGAGACCTTTCTAACAATATATGACACTCCCTTTAACTCCATATGAATGAGGAAGTATGAAATATTCTATCAGGTTGGACCAACCATAATGTATAGGTCATATCAACCAATTTTACAAGTCAACCCCATAAGTGAACAAAGAAACACTATAATTACATGATAGATAGATGTGTGCATTTGAAGAGTATCAAAGAAGGAAGAGAAAGTACAAGTGCGCATAAGAGATCTGTGGTGTGCAAGAGGAGCTCAAGAGTATTCTTGGGGTCTAAAGGTGCACAAGATAAGGTTTTTTGGAGTTTTAAGGGTGCATTATGAAGAACTAAGGTTTATGATGTTGCAAAGTGTGTTGTTTTGAGGTTGTGATGTTCCGGTCTAGAATTATATTCTAGAAATGTTGCTATGAGGGTCGCTAGGGCATGAAGGTTAAATTTGACTAGGGTTTGAAGCTATGTCTAGGGTATGAAGCAAGGAGAGGCGATGGATCATGAAAGTTAAGGGTATGATGATGCTGTGAAAGGCATGACGTATGAGGCATGCAGGTGAATTCAAAAGTGTTATGTGTATGGAGATCTTAGATTGTTTCCTGTACAGGTCTTACTGAGTTGGTGCTCAGCTGAAGGGATTGGTGTCTCTAGTAGATTTGTGCCTACACAATATCTTGTTGAGTTGGTGCTTAATTGAAGATATTGGTGTCTCTAGTAGGTTGGTGCCTACACAATATCTTTCCGAGTTGGTGCTCAAATGAATATATTGGTGTCTCTAGTAGGTTGGTTCCTACAAGATTTTATAAAGATAAGTTTTTTGTGGTTTTCTCCCACAAGGGTTTCCAAATTAAAATCTGTGTGTTGTGATATGATTTTACATGCATTTAATGTCTTAAAGTTAATGGGTGATTGATGAATGCTCATTTAAAGTAAAAAGTATCTTATACTGATTCACCCTCCCCCCCCTTAGTATAAGCATAAGTTCAACACACATTCCCTAAATAAGGGATCTTTGACCTACGAGTTTCATATAGTGGCCATTCCAATGGCTGGTACTATACAAATGGTTCTTGTGGACAAGGGCATAATAGGGAAAAACCAAGGTCTTGGGAAATACCAACAATCCTTGGGGATAATTTTTCATATGGAGATTTATGAAGATCAAGGATTATAAGGTCAAGGGGGGGACTGCACATCCATGTTAGATACTTGTGTTGGGTATTCATATGGTGGTGAATACATGTGGTTACAATGGTGGTGACCTTGTTAGAACCTCTATATATATTCCCTCTATTGGATATCCAAAGGGTAGACATGGTGGCCAAATGTTAAATTGGTGATGCCATATCGTTGGTGACTAGGAGATTCATACTTGTGATTGCATTAGATGATTCTCTATCCTCCCACATAATATTATACATTCTTTGCCAATGGAATCCTAGGGTTTCCACCCCATTTTCATGATTCATACATGTGACCAATCACAACCATTTTATCTCCTTGTCTCCATCGATCTCAATGCAATCAAGCTTCTTCAATCACATGGTCTCATTTTTCCATCAATTGGGTTAATCATTTATCCATGTGGATCAAGTATCTCACTTATGTGCATGGGTTAGATGCATCGCTTATTTGTGTGGGTTAGGTATGTCATTTATGTGTGTCATAAGGAATATTTGTCATATGAGAAAGAAGTGGTGGCCATTTCAAGGTTTGGAACACCAAGGATGGTTGTCATAACCTAGGCCCCACTACACCACACCAACCCTACATAGTGAATCATTGTTTTAAAAGCAAATAAAGGTCAAAATTTAAATTTTTGATACAAAATGGAAGGTTTACAAGGGTCTTAGGCCTTTATAATTGACTATTAGATTCATCGGAGATGTGCAAAGATCCAAAGCACCAAAGTAGGCCTTTAAAATTATTTTTTATTCCACGAGTGGAATATGGACATGATTCCAACTATTGGTGGTGTTAAGAAAGTGATTGATGACTAAGAAGTTATTCATGGCCATAAACCATAATATTACAACTAAACTAATGATTTGAAGATTCATAGATCATTCATGAGAAAATGGACCAATACATATATAAGCCCTACATATAGACTATTTTTCCAACTCAAGGTATACAACCTTAAATTGGATCTTTGGGTACTACATTCTTATAAATGAATTTGGTCATCCTTGACCATTGAGTAAAGCTAGGCCATATTACACTTGTGTAGTCCATATCTTGATCCTCAATGATTTGAACCACGTCTAAAGCATATAAATAGAGGGTTCATAGTTGGAGGAAGGGGTCAATCAACTTATGCTGAAATTATAGCCTAAAATATACTAGACTAAATTAAGAAACCCTTAGCCTTAATCCTCATCTTCAAAAGCTAGGCCATATTACACCTGTGTAGCCCATATCTTGATCCCCAATGATTTGAACCACCTCTAAAGCATATAAATAGAGGGTTCATAGTTGGAGGAAGGGGTCAATCAACTTTATGCTGAAATTATAGCCTAAAATATACTACACTAAATTAAGAAACCCTTAGCCTTAATCCTCATCTTCAAAAGAATTTACATTGTTCTCCAAGTTTGACTTAGTAAGTTTGACTTAGTGTCTTATAGGTTTTGTTGAGACACTCTTGGGCCCTTAGCCTTAATCCTCATCTTCAAATTTACATTAAAAGACCTTATATTATTCTCGAAATTTGACTTAGTGTCTTATAGGGTTTGTTGAGACACGCCTGGGCTCTCCTTATGGTGAAATTAATGTCATTGTGATAAGATTGAGTTTCATCAGTGACCAAGGTTAGAGGAACCCAAACTCAGGAAATAAATATTTTTGAATTATGAAATTGTTGAAGAATTAAATTCCGTAAAGTTAGTTAAGGTTAATGTTTTTGCATTTATATTATTCATTTAAATTGCTTAATTGGGAAGAAGAAAGGTATGTGTTGGTTGAATTGTGTGCAAATATCAAGAAGAATTTAGTGTTAGATATTTGCTTCATCAATGCATAACAAAGATCGGAAATAAGACTACTTTATCGGATTTTCCTCTTATCTCTTTTCACAACTATTCTCTCATGTCATCATCGTTATTACCATAAATCATCTCATCCAAGATTGGTGGCAATGTCGAGTTTGAGTTTGCGACGTGTGAAACACAATTAACGTTACACCCTATCACATATCATACAAAGATTGAGATTTCATTTAGCAATGAGCTAGCAATCGAAAGGCATTCGGGTCAGGAATGGATCTCCTGTCTCCAACTGGACACTTCCTCTTCTAGCGAATCATAAACATTGAAGTATTCAGGAAAACACTTTAAAACGCCATTGGGTTCTCCACAACTGACACAACTTTTGAAAGCTATGAGGGCATGGCTCTTGGGGACTGCTCATGTAAAGCCCAAGACACAACCTGTCATCTCTCAAATAAAAATATCATTGAAACGATCAATTTTGGAAGTTTTAAATTGTACTGAATGACTATGATTTTTTTGGTCATGGATTTATGCACAAATTGTTTTAATGGCTCTCGCTAATTTTCTATTTTTCCGATGTGCCCTAGTATTTCTTAAAATGTGTATAGATATTTATCTTACAAGTAATATATGCTCACTTTTCTTTATATTGACATACCAGGGATGGTTCATGTTGTCCATGACATGGTCCAAGGCCAAAAGCCAATCTCTTAGGCCATAAGATTTATAGCTATGGCTCAATGTCCCAGACCCTCATCCCCAAGAACCATCTTTAGTGTTCAAAACCTTGAAATGGGCACCGTGTCAAATACATAGGTCAAAGATTTCTTATTTCGAGCATGAGTACCATAGGTTTGGAACACTAGGGATGGTACTCATCCCTCAAATAAGGAATATTTGGCCTATATATTTGACATAAGGGTCATTTCAAGGTTTGAAACACTAGGGATGGTACTTATGCCCCAAATAAGGAATATTTAGTCTATGTGTTTGACATGGTGACCATTACTCATGCCCAAAATAAGAAATTTTTGGCCTATGTGTTTGACATGGTGGCCATTACTCATGCTCCAAATAAGTAATATTTGGCTTATTTGTTTAAGATAGTGGCCATTGCAAGGTTTGGAACACTAGGGATGGTTCTTGAGAATCTCAAGCCGTCACTCATGGCATGTTATCCCCAACTCTTAGGGATAAATAAGGAGATGATGTCTTGAGGCCCTTAGGTTACAGACATGTAGTGTGGAGAGACAACTTGACCAGCAATGTCCACTTGCACAGAAAAAAACCCGCTTCACCACCACGGTTCCAGGATCATCGTGACAATATCCACCACAACAAATGGCTTCCAAAAGACATTGGGTCTTCCTCCATGAGGTACAAACCATGTATTATGGTGAGTGTCATTTCAATATTTGAGGCATTTGAGTTTAAGCATAGAGGGGCTTATGAAGTGCAACATATTCAATATCTTTTTCAGGATTAACTGCGTAGAGTAAGTCATTAATATATGACCTATATCCATGAGTATTAATCACAACTAACCAATAATTCTCATGATTTGAATAATCCACTTAACACTCATTGCATTGGGTGGCATTTGAGTTTGTTTCATTTTAAACTACTTTTGATTATGTAATGTCTACTTGGACATTATGATCTTTTCCCTGTTTCACTTTGGTTGTTGACATTGCACCCTAGTAAGTGGGTCACCCTTGGGGATAGGTTTTCTACTAGGAGGTCCTCTTGACGATTCATTGTGCCATTCCTGACCATACTTGTCACTTTCCACACTTCATCTCCTCATCCCCTTAAATTTTGGGATTTTCGGGTGTACTGACCCAAGAAGGGATTGTCCCTCATTTCATGGGAAGAAGGGGTTGAAGGCCCAGAGGCTTGTAGCTGGAAAAAGATAAAATCCAATCATGAACCTTCTAGATGATTGCCCAGGGATCCCGAGGACAATGAAATGTCGCTTGTAAGAAACTGATGGGACCCATGAAAAATAATTAATACAAAATGCCAACCAAGTTAGAGCATGTATGAGAATTGTTTTTCATGTTTAGGTAGAAGCCCCACCTTGGATTCAACTTGGAAATATCTTAAAAAAGAACAAAAGGAAATAAGTGGGCTTGGAAAAAGGTTGCATTGAAAATGAAGGTGCAACACACCCTCTACAAAGGCACCCATAAATGAGACTGTTGGCACAGGGGCAGACCCAGGGTTCAACGCTTCAACAGTGCATCAACAAAACCCTAAATACCGGCCCTTTCGACAACACTTGTGAAGAAGATGAAGTCTCACCTGAGGTAGAGGCGGGGGTGGTTGCAAGACTCAGATGTCTGCAACCTAGCTGGGACACAGATCTATGATTACAACACCTTAACAGAGCACTTAACAGTTGTTATTCATTAGTACTTAGTCTTCATCTACAATGCAGATAAACCCTAATTACAATGCAACACAATATTCAACAAGATTCAACACATTCATGCACTAAGCACATTAAAATAGATCAGATCTGACATCTTATTCACATCATTAGGCACTAAGCTATCATATTCATCTAAACATACATCATTTCACTAAGCATTAATCATATGAACCATAAAACAACCATAATGCACACAGCAACCACAACACATGCTCTCTGTTGTTCACCCCCAGCCTGGGACTACATCCACCAACTCTTCTTCTCTTTATTATCTTCGGTCAATCATCTACATGCATAGAGCCACAAGGTCCTACTCCAAATAGGACATGAGATCTGTGCACACTCTGCTAGATCCTCCTTCCTCAAACTAGGTTACAGCACAAAGCCTTTACACAGTCTCTTATAGTCACTTGAACTTAGCCTTGCAAGCCTCACACAGTGTGCACAAAGAATTTACAACTATCACTTGCACTTGGCACATTACTTAGCACCTAGCATCACACAGATGCCTATATTGTCTCCTCTTACATTGCCTAGACATCTATTTATACATTACAAAAGGGCCTAGACATGGGTAAACCCATGGGCCGAGATCCCCATACCCGTTACATAATCCCAAAACCCAAAAACGCCCTAAAAGGGGCCGAGATCCCATGATCTCCACTTTGAATTGCGCTCCACCTTCGACAGCCTGTTGAAGTACCAAAATAGGTCAAACCTGACCAAGGATCTCCAAAACTTGGTCAAGGGCCAACAGGCCCCCAACACTCACCTATGACTCGTCCCGAGTCACTCTGATCTGGGTAGCTCTGCCTCACAAGCCTCGAGTTGCTTCGACCTACTACTTCGCCAAGGCCTCTTGCTCGATGAAATCTTGAATAACTTCTTCGTTCATAGGTCCCTCTAAGTGTTGTTCTACTGAAGTGACTACTTGTTCCATCTCTTCTCCTCGACCTTCAATCTCCTCAAATAGTTGGCAAGCTTCGCCTTGTATTGTTTGGAGCCTCTGAGCAACTTCCATGACTTTTCTTTGTATGGTGTGGACATGCTGCTGAGCAGTGCACTATTCTTGGGATCTTTTCATTCTTTCAGTTGCTGACAGGAGCTTCAACTGCGCATGTATTTTCGTCACTTGTTGCTTTGCCTCCTATAGCTGTGACTCCAGTGTCTTTAGTTAAGGGTCCTCAGTAAGTCGCTCATAAGTCTACGCACTTCTATTGCTAAGTTGTTTACATTCCAAATCTAATGCTCTGATCCTGTCAATTGTGCTCTGGGCAGTGGCTTCTCTTTGGTCTCACACATCCTGCGGAGTACTTGGTACTTTTTGTAGCTCTAGATCTGTTATTCTCTGTTGAAGCTGCTAGATGGCTTAAGAAAGCTTCACTACTTGGTGTTCCACCGAGTCTTCCTCCTTTTTCTCTAAGCCCGTCATAGAGTGAAGTGCTCTGTTGACTGCTTCTTTTACTCCAACCTGCTCCATGAGCAACTTTTCTTTCTCATGTTGGATCTGTTCTTTCTCCTCTTCAAACTTTGTTTGTAGGTCATCATTTTCCTGCTGCGCAACTCAACGTTTCTCTATCACTTCCTCTTGTGCTTTCTTCAGGGCCACTATGGCATGTTCTGTTTCTTCCTATGCACAACGAAGGTGAGCTTCGATCGCATTGTCTATCCTATGGATTTGGGTAAGATCATTTCCCAACTCTGTTTCTTCTGATGGTGGGGGCGCAGTGGACACTGTGTGGCTAGAGTGAAGGGCCTGTTGTACCCCTCACAGTTCTGCTTCAATTTTTTCATACATGGTCTCTTGCTTAGCTTCATTTACAAAATATCTTCCGAGGCATTTGATACAACTGTGATGATGAAGTCAAAGTCATCGAGTGTGAGCACAATCTACAGCTTGGTCTTACTAGCTTTTGACTTCTTCCGCGATGTTAGTTTTGTGGGAGAAAGATTTCTTTTGTTAGACGACTCTGCGTGATCAGGGGGATTCTGTGGCAGTGTTACTTCGCCTTGCTTCTGCTGATATTATTTTCCATTGTTCTCTTCTTCCCCTACTTCATCATCACCTCCTCCTCCAGGTGATTCTGAAGTAGTTTCTTCTGATGCATTTCTCACTTGTTGGACCTCTTCTGTCTTCTTCCTTCTGCTAGTTCTAGGTGTATCATGCCCTTCACGAGTGACCACCGGGCTTCCAATTAGTTAGGGATCAGACAGTTCTGTGAGGTCAATAGGGATAAGGATCTCTGTAGGCCATTCCTTATTTATTTCTTCTAGGTCCTCCTCTATGAGTTTGTAATAACTCTATAGTACTTCTTTGTGTTTGTCTCCGCGGACAGTGATGTAGATAAAATGTCTGTCTGCGTGGAACTTCACAAATGGAATAAAACTGTGCAGGGTATTCGGCGTTATACGAGGGAAAACCTCAATAGCCCTCTTTAATTGCAGGTAGTAGGTGTGGAACAATGCGTTTGACTGCCATTGTTTTCCCATATCATTCAAATACCAGAGCAAAGTGAACTTCACGGCTAATGGTTCGGATGGCTCTATTTCAGGGAAGGTCGCACCTTCCGACATCTACCAAGCTATGAATGTGATGCGGATCAACAACCAACTAAAATGGAAATCATAGGCTTGATCCTAAGCTTTGCGAGAGTCTTGGTCTAACTGGTTCACTAAGTACTTTTCCCAGTTCATCTGTAGCCCCTCCATGCATTTCCCTTCGAGGTCAACAACAAACCTTGTGACTTGCGTGGGTCTGTTCTTCTGGACTAGCTTACCAACAATCAATTGGAAAGTAAGGCGCACTATGCCATTCTAGATGGAGGCTACCTTGTAGCCTCACTTCTCCTTCTCCACATCGACGTATGTATCTTTAATATTCTGTGCCAGGGTGCGGTCTACAACCTTCCCTAGGTAAAAGTCTTGTGGGTCTGGTCCCTGCATTCTCAATTCGGTGATCCGATGGATCAACGCCGGGTCGATGGTGATGCATCTGTATAGCCATAGGTAGCCACCATGGAAGCTTGACAACAGGAGCTTAACGCATACGTTAAGCTCTTGGTGCCTTCCAAAATGGGATATTTTCATCACGTTCAGAATAGTGGACTGCGCGAGGTCCATACTCCATGGTTGGTGGATTATCCTCGACTTATTCCCCTTCGTCCTGGTCAACTACCTGTGAGGGGAGAACATGTTGAAGTTATTGCAATCCCCTAGGTTAAAGTTGTTGATCTTTAGTGTCATGATCTTATCCAGCCGAGGCTTGCCTGTGCGTACCCCCTTTAGGAGGTACGCAGTAACCAAGGTGTAGTCGATGTCTCTGGGGACACTATCATAAATCACCACGCCGGCCAGAGGCGGGATGTAGTCGGTCAGGATGGATGGGATTAACTTCGCATTTTCCAAGTCATCTCGATTCTTGGTTATTTTCTCGGCCCCAACTTGGGATGGTCTGGATCCACGAGAAGTCGACAGGGAGGCTTGCACTCCTCTCGTCGATGAAGCTTGAATTCTAATGGACATCACCTTCTCAACCATAAGTTTGATTATAATTTCTTCGACATACTTTTCTATAGCGTTGAGGTCGTCCGACATGTACGCTCGAGATCGGATAACTCAGGTACATGAACGAATGATCAATGCAATAGAACAAAGCTAGGTAATAATGAGGTCCCTTGTTGGCTCAGATATAATTCACGAAGATGTTGTAGGTGCGATAGGCGACGAAATAAGTAGACAATGATGTACCGGATCCCTCCAACAGACAAGAGGCCTTCATCAATGCAGTTCTAGCCGTTACGGTGCAGTCCCAATGGTCCGATTGCGAGATTTCTGACCATAAGTGTTGTTCTAACCATTCAGGAACGTCAATCTAATGGTTATAATGCCTCCAATGGTCATATCGCTCTACCATGGCGAAGTGCCAATATAAGCTTCTCTGATATTCCAGTGAAGTTCAAATTCTAGAGACCTTCTTTCTGCGAAGTCTTTTCTGGAACTTCCTGCAATTTCTCTAACTTTGTTTTCTTCTTGCTGAGCTTTCTAGCCTTCTTCTCTATGATATGTGTCTCAATATTCCTCTTTCCATTTTGATTCTTATCTCCTATTGGCATAGTAACTTCACGTTGTTGGTGGTCTTTCCTAAGGTTTAAAGGCAATACTTCTTCTCTGTCTGGGGTAGGTGCTCTACTCTCCTGTACAGACATGTGTTTCAAAATTTTCTTGTGTTCTTTCAACTCCGACATCCAAATTTCTGGTCCTCAATAGCTTCGATTGGTTTTCTTGTTCTTCCAGTAAGTGTGTTATTCTCTTAGCCATGAAGTCTCTTATTTCTTGCTTTTTCTGTTCTAGAGATTCTTCTTCTTTTCTTCGTGTCTGATCTTTATCAATTCAGGTTTTTCCTAGTAGTATAGAAAATGGGGCACTATTCTCAATAAATTTAACAACCTCAAATTCTTCTTCTGTTGAAGTGCCATGAGTACTCATAGATGCATGGGTAAGTCTTCCACATAGGGTTATCAATTTTCCTCTAAATAATCCTATTCCTCCCAATGAAGGAATCATACCAGGATTTCCTAAAATTTCCCAAGTTATTTCTGTCATAATATTCACCTGTGTTTCCTCATCCAGGATACAGTCTATGTCGAAGTCTCTTATTCTTGTTTCTATGCACTCTTTCTCTTTGAAGATCTCTGATAAGTTGATATCTTTTTGGTCATTCAAGGTTTTTTTCATTTGTAGTAATACAGTCTCTGATTCTTTCTGGGGTTCTGCCATGGTCTCAGTTTCTTAGTCTTCCCCAGGGTTTTCTTGCCTCATATTCATTCTTTCAACCTTAGCAATCATTCTAGGGAAATCCAGAACGTCATGGTCCATAGATTTACAACAAAGACAACTAGGTCTTCTACCAGGGCATTCCTTAACAAGGTGTCTCGGTCTTCTGCAACTGTAAAAAATAATTATTCTTCTCTTTCTCTTAAATGATCCCCAACCTTTCTTGTACTGTGCACTAGGATCATGGTGGCTAACCTGCAAAAAATTCTTCCTAGGATCCTGCATCCATATGTTAGTCCAAACATTCTTTCTATGCATAGGAATAACACATATTTCATTATTTCTATCATATCTACTCATATCAAACATACCTAGATCCATACTTTCGAAAAAAATTCCACTTATCTTACCTTTAACAAAGCAAAAATCTTTTATATCTTACCTCTTTTATCAAAAAATTTCACTTTACCTTTATCAGAGCACAAAGCTTTCAGATATTACCTCTTTTCTTCAGATTTGCCTCCTCTCTTAGTATAGAACTTCGTAAATCAAGTAGAGTATTGCGCACTAAAGCAACAGATCTACGCACACAGATTTCTTTCTTTTCCTCAGCTCCCAACAATCATAGTTTCAGGTCCCAACAACTGAACCATTTGTTGGCATAGGGGTAGACCCAAGGTTCAACACTTTAACAACGCACCAAAAAGACCCTAACTACCAGCCCTTTTGGTAACACCTGCGAAGCAGATGAAGTCTCACTCAAGGTAGAGGCAGGGGTGGTTGCAGGACTCAAATGTCTGCAACCTAGCTGGGACACAGATCTGTGATTACAACACCTTAACAGAGCACTTAACAGTTTTCATTCATTATTACTTAGACTTTGTCTACAACACAGATAAACCCTAATTACAGTGCAACACAGTATTCAACAAGATTCAACACATTTAAGCACTAAGCACATCAAAATATATCAAATCTAGCATCTTATTCACATCATTAATCACTAAGCTATCACATTCATATAAACATATATCATTGCACTAAGCATTAATCATATGAACCATAAAACAACCATAATGCAAAAAGAAACCACAACACAGGATATATGTGGTTCACCCCCAGCCTGGGGCTATGTCCACCAACTCTTCTTTTCTTTATTGTCTTTTGTCAATCATCTACATGCACAGAGCCACAAGGTCCTACTCCGCATAGGACAAGATATCTGTGTGCACTCCGCCAGATCCTCCTTCCTCAAGCTAGGTTACAACAAAAATCCTTTACATAGTCTCTTACAGTCACTTGCACTTAGCCTTGCAAGCATCACACAGTATGCACAAATCATTTACAACTATCACTTGCACTTAGCACATTACATAGCACCTAGCATCACACAAATTCCTATATTGTCCCCTCTTACATTTCCTAGACATATATTTGTACATTACAAAAGGGCCTAGACATGGGTAAACCCATGGGACGACATCCCCATACCCGTTACATAAGATCGAAACCAAAAAACACCCTAAAAGGGGCCGAGATCCCGCAATCTCCACTTTGACTTGCGCTCCACCTTCGACAGCCTGTCGAAGTCCCAAAATAGGTCAAACCTGACTAAGCATCTCCAAAACTTGGTCAAGGGCCAACAAAGACACTACGATCCCTAGTATTTCATGAACCCCATGCCCACAAGTATTTCCCCCATCCATGTCACTTCATCCACATGACCTAGAGAGAGGTCCACTCAGGATACACTCCTAAACTTGAGGTACGATTCACCCAATAGGTCGCTTTGTCAACCCTCCCATACTTAAGCTTGAAAAATTGCATAGGGTCTTTGAGCACTTGTTTATTTTGATGATGTGATTTGGATGTACATTCTTAGATGTATCTTTTATTGATTTGATTTACTCATCATGATGCGTTTGACTTGAAACTCTTAGAGAGCGCATTCATTGTTTTTGCAGGACCTAGTTGGTGAACAGATTTGGAAAAACAAGCCCAGCTTGGGCTTCCTTGAGGCTTGAAGCCTATAGGTTGGATACCATGTACCACACACTGAATAATGATGTTAGCCTTTGGATACCTAAGGAGACACCATGGAGGACACAACCAAACCCTTAGCCATCCCAATGATTTTTCTTGAGGCTAAAACTTCATTTTTGAGGAGGTTGACGTCACCCTAGGGATAGGGTTTTGGTGGTGTTATTGTTGTTGCTTGAAACTTGCCACGCTTTGATGAAAGAAATATTGGCTTGGAGGAGGAAGACCTAGTGCTTGAGAGGAAGGCCCTAGAAGTCCCAACAACTTCCATCTTCTAGTCCAACGACTTGCAAAAGGTGCCAAAAATTTTCCCTAGTGTTACACATCAAATTTCCTCACTTCGATAATGTCACATTCGCATTGTCATAAGTGTCGTAAGTGTCACATTCTTGCCATGTAAGTGTCGCATTGCAAACGACACATTGGAAACACTTGATACAGCCCCTAAATCATGTTATAAGAATAAGCCCCATCATTTGAGAGTCAGAACAAAGTGTTTTTCTATGAGAAATGGTCATCTTGGAAACTTTTGGAAGATCAAGGCTCCCCTGCTCATATGGAGGGAGTGGTAGCACTCTTTGTCTATCTAGCATGGAGCGTTGAAGAACTTTGTTTCCCATTGTAAGGGAGCACCAAATTGGTTGAGCAAATATTGGGAGAAATCCCCTTTTTCTCTAAGGACAACTATGGATGGATGGAGTTGGTTTGGCTCGAATCTAACCCTCAGGCTACATCTAAAGGAGATATTACAAATAATGGAGTCATATCCTCAACTAATCCCAAATATAACCAAGGTAGTTGAGCCTCTCAAAGACTATAAATGGAGACATTCTCATGATGAACAAAGTGGAGAAATAATCAACAAAGCATTATTATTCTAATCGTGGATATTTTGAGCAAGGGTTTGGACAAGGGGGGCTTGGAGAAGTTGCAACATCATATGAAGATTGTAAGTATCTCTTTAAAGTTCTCATGAATATACTTGGCCTATTTTATTCTAATATGTGTTTACATATATTTGTCTATGCTTATTTTAATCCTTCATAGATAGATCAATTTTGTCTAATCCATTAGAGTAGGAGATAGTTGTTTATCTCTTTTCATCCATCGCAGGTACTATTCAGAACTCATAGATTAGAGCAGCATGGACAAACTTCGAAAGTGAATCACATCATACTATCCCTTTTACTCTCTTTCTTGATGGGAATAATTAGGCTATAGGAATGGTAGTGTCCGAAATTAGTTTTCTGTCTCAGTAGAGGGGTTTTTACTCTGGGGGAAGATTCACCTATCCACTGGGGGATTATTCCGCAACATAAATTGGCGATTCCACAGGGGATCAAATTTTCAGTTTTTGTTCTTCCCTTGGTTTTCCTCTACCTTTTCTCTATATTTAGATCCGTTTTGTTGATTTGATCTATCCTTACATCTTATCATCTTTGCTAAGTTTTATTATAGAGTCTCTGATCGAATTTCCCTGAGTTTTTGAGTTTTTTGGGTTTTTCCAAAATTTATTTAAGGACTACTGCCCTCTCTAGTTTAAGTCAGAGCATTGATATCCATATCAACACTCCCCCAGAGTGTATTAGGGAGCATTGTAGCGCTCAGGTGCCTTGATATCCAGAGCGTCGATTTTTCTTTCTTTTTAAAAATTGCTAACTATTTTCTTACTGGGTATAGTCCTTTGATCTTCCTCTCTCACTCAGATCCTATTCTATTAGTTCTTCTCTTCTTCTTGAATTAAAACTTTTGCATTCTTGAGTGCTTTCTAGTGAAAGAAAAGAAACTCTTCTCCTTCCCATAGCTAGAAGTTCATTGAAAAGAAAGTTTGCATCTCATTATTTTCATATTTTTGGAGTCGAGTATCAAACATCACCAGTTTCACTTTCATTCACCTTTGTGTAACAAACATCCATGAAAATGAATGCTAATTAAAATCAAACTAGAAACGTTTTATTTTTAAGATATTTACACCAAAACTAGACTAGGAATAAAGCTTTGGAATAGGCTGTGAGAATAACTCTCCAAAGAATTCAAGAAAAACTTAGAATCTTGTGATAGGGAGAGTAAATCCAACTTTTGTATAAGCATAGATGAGATCCCCCTCTCACACATGGGTTATGCATGAGGTCACGTTCGGGAGAGAAACAAAGATTATCCCTCTAAATATTAACCGTTCGTAGTAGTACGATCATATATTGGGGGTTCTTCTTGAAGCTTAACTGTTTTCATTTGGTCTTGAATCTTTGTCAATTTTTAATCCATTCGGAGTCCTCTAGAGTTTACCAGTCGACTTGTCCTCAGTTCTCTTGAAGGATTTCAGACTTGATATCCTGTGCATACGTTCAGACTCGACTGTTGACTGTACCCATTGAGAGGATGACTACGAGTTGGTATCCTTAGTAGCCACAATATTCAGAGTCCTTACATGAGGTGACGATGAAGGGAAGTCTTCATTGTACTTGAAATAGACATTGGTTAAACTCACTCGGGATCCTTGGAGGGTAACCCACGGGTAAAACCATGAGGAATCTTGCACCAAGGTGTAAGTCTTTTAAGCAGGTTACCAACATAACTGATCCACCCACTCATATCCTAGCCCCTTCTCACTTTGATCACATGGTGTTGGATTTCATCACCAGCTAGTACGTTCATTGAGAGAAGGCATTGTTGGTTTGTCGATCTTCTGGATTTTTTAGCGAGTGTTGTTTGTTTACTTTAAGTTGTCTTAAAAAAATGATACTGTGGCCAATAAAGGTCTTTGTAGATCATGTATGATGCAAGGGTTTCCTCTATAAGTCTATGAACCCTTACCTCCTAACTCACTTGAAGACACTTACCATGAAGAGGTTAAGAACCATTCAGACGTTGGGAGTGCTGCTACTCCTTTGTTAGCAAATCCCGAGAGAACCTTAGTTATGGTTGGGGAATGTTCCACCCTTCCTGTAAACCCCTCTTTGCAAGTTTCTCTCGATCCATTCCTTGTTCGATTAGATTCCTCAAGTAACATTATAGTAGAAGATTACCCTCACTTAACATCAAGGCCATATAATCAATTAGATATGGAACCAATACAACCAAATTTTAATGAAGAATACACTACCCATGTCTGTTCTATTGAAATGGTAGATCCACATCAAAATCTTATTTGTTCGATATGGAGAACTCCATCGGGACGAGACCTTTTTGAAAAATTTAATTTTAGCCGACCGCCTTTTGACCCTCTGCATGCCTCTACTACCATCGGTGCAAAGACATGATCATCAGGTTAGCCCATTGACCAACCCATCGAACCAAAAATCAATATTTCTACCACTTCAGGGAAAGTTCACAATGAAACAAGATTCATGTTACCAAGTCAGTTGCAAAGTACCTTGACCGTTACACCTCATATCCCTATTCGAACTACAACTTTGTATACTCCACAAAATCCTGTTGGTACATATTCACATCACAGAATGCAAAAAATTGCCACACAACTGAACCCAACTGTGGGTCAAATCCCTACTAGGGGGAAACCATCCTCCAACATGAAAATTTCAACTGGGGGGAAACCGCCTCTTACTGGTCATACGCCAATTGTTACCCAATCAATGGAGGGGGGACAACCTCAACCTTAAAACACCAGAAACCCCCCACAATCCTGAGGACCACCCCAAGGAGGTCATCTCCATCAACCACATCATGGAGGGCCATAAAACCCCAACCCGCAAGGAGGAATCCAAAATCCCAATATTTCTAGACTACATTCTAGACAACCTTTCCTGGGAGTTCTCAATCCCACCCGGGGTCCTCAAGGTCAATCATCTTTTCCTCCCCAAGGGCCAAATCCTTACCCTCCTTAGGGTCAACCTAGTTACCCTCCTCAAGGGAAACTTGGTTATCCACCTCAAGTGAACTATCCTCCCCCGAATTACATCGGTTATCCTCACCAGGGGAAAATGGGTTGCCCCTCTCCTTTTATGCACATTCCTCAACAACTAAATATTACCTTTGCTGGTCAACAAAACCAACATATGGGAGGGACTACTAGTTACAATTATCCACCTCAACTAGTTTACGACCCTACTGGTGTCCCTATGTGACACCAGTATCATCCACAGTTCAATTAACATCTACCATTCTTAGCCACTCTAGATCTACCAGATCTGTCGAAATTGACCAATGATCCCATATTACATTCTCCGTTTTGGCCAGTTATTCCGGCTAAATTGCCTTTCGATATTCCTAAATTTGACAGTAAACCTGGTGAAGACCCTTATAACCATGTTATGACTTTTCATCTATGGTTCTCATCAAATTCACTAATTGATGATTTTATACGGTTACATATTTTCTAGTGTACACTCACAGGTACAACGACTAAATGGTACATTGAATTACAACGCGAAACTTTTCAAGATTTTAATTCACTTTCCATGGATTTCCTCACACATTTCCAATTACCTATCTGCTATGAAACTGATATGGAATTTTTGACCTCCCTTCATCAGACCAGCTCCGTACATATCTCTGATCATATTCATGAGTGGAGATGACGACGACGGTTGATCAAAGAAACCATTCATGACCAATTGTTGGCTGAATGGTTCATCAAATCTCTCTTGCCTCTGATTGATCGTGACGTAGCCATGGGTGGTGTCATTATAGAAGAGGAAGCCATTGCTCGTGCCCAATATCTGGACTTGGTTTATTCCCAATCTAATACTTTGTATGAATTGATTCCAAATGCTCCTGGTCCATCAACCGATCCATCAAATCCATCCTCCACTGCTCCGACAAATGGAGTTATCAGTTCCGTCAAAACCCAGTCCAGTTGACAGTCGACCGACATGACCAATAATTCAGTCATTTCCCCGCTACCAAATCGAATTCACTCTCATCAAATCCACCCCCCCCGACTCAAATATCCAAGGTGAATGCAGTTCAATCTGCTTCTCCATGATAGTCAGAAGGGAAGAAGAAAACTAAGAATAAACCAAATAAAAACAATAATCAAACCAAAAATGCAAAAACACAAACACAACCACTTTCTACTAAGAAACAACCACAACACAAACCAAAATTTCCATGTCTCATTTGTGGTGACGATCACTACAGACAAGATTGTTCTCATCGGGATGAAGTTGCCAAACTTTTTAAAGGAAATTCCACAACAATAGTCACTAGTTGAACAAGCTCCTACACCTCTGATAGTAGGAAATCCAAATCATCCTCATAACAAGGAAGATTCATTGAGTACACACATTTACATGTTTAATGGGATAGATTTGACTACTTGTACTATGACATTCGACACACCTCCGGGTAAACCTGATAAGGAAAAAGTAAATACTAGTACTACACTAGATCCATCACCTACTACAGTTACACCTCCATCTAGGCCACTCTATATTGAGAAAATTAACTTTGACTCTATTCTACGTCCTCCCAAGAGCACAATTCGAAAGTCGACCTTTAATCCAAACTCGTGTGTTGTTTAAAACTACAAAATCGTTGAATATTTGGCTCAAGCACCTTGCGCTATGTCAACTCTCGAAGTTCTACAACACTTCCCTAGCCAACGTATGAATTTCTTGGCAGCCATCGACGCTATAGATCCCGAGTCATCAAACACTATCACGTTTAACCTGGATAATTTTAAATCACAACTCTCTCACCAATTGGCTTTTGAGATCAATGTCATTTTCCATAATCAACATATTCATCGCATGATCTTGGACGAGGGGGCATACACATGTGTCATGTCCTTGGCTTGTTGGAAAGGCCTTAAATCACCTGGTCTCAATCAATCTCCCACCATGTTATGCACTTTTGATGGATGAGGTTTCCGAACTCATGGATTATTACAATCCTTAGTTGTTCAATTGGGAGGCAAAATTGTTTTGTCGATGCCCCCCTTGATTATAACTTGTTGCTAGGGAGAAGTTGTTTCTATGCTATGACTGTCGTCGCTTCATCGGTTTTTCAATGTGTCCAATTCCCTCATCAAGGTAAAATTGTGACCATCGATCAATTAGATTACTGCACCCCCAATGCTCGCACTCAAATGACCAAAAACATTCCTTTTCCGGGAGACTCAAAAATCACTTATGAAAGTGTAGGGGTAGGTCTCTTGAAAGACTCTTCGCTCATGGGTACCTTCCTCCTACTATGCAATGATCAATATGATATCGAATATGACACATCATTCCTTTGAATCATATGATCCATGGATCATGCCCAATCCATTATAATTCACTAAACTAGGTGACACCATGCCACTTAGTCCTACAGAGGCTGAATACAATGCCATCCAATATGCCTCTCCTTCAATGGATGAACAATATCTGCTGGTGTCTATGAATTATTCATTACCATCCTGGTTAGATTCCATATCCTCTGCTTTTGTTACTCTAGTATCAAGGAGGCACCATGGAATGAAAACCACCATCGTTCGTCCTTTCTTCCCAGTTTGGATGACATAGAGAAATATATTTCATCTATCTTTCCTAGTGATATCATCAACTCTCCCCAATCTCCAATACTCAATCAGGATACCATCTCCAAGGGGAATTTGGGAAACATCTCTCTCACTATCACTGTCAAAATATCCATTAAAGAAGGTATTGTGGAAAACATACAATTAGGTGCAAACTGTTCAACTGAAGAAGTTGAAACTTATACCGCCTTGTTCAAATGATTTCACAACATCTCCACCTGGAACTATGAATAAATTCTAGGGATCGATCCCTCGATAGTTGTGCATGAAATCAGAAATTATCCAGGAGTTAAACCTGTGAGACAGAAACTTCGCCTAGTCCATCCTAAAAAGACTGTGGAAATCAAGGCAGATGTAGAAAAAAGTTTGAAATCTGGTTTTATTTATCCTGTCACTTTGACCGAATGGGTTTCCAATATCGTTCCGATCACCAAGAAACAAGGAAATATTTGTGTTGGTGTCGATTATCGGGATATTAATAAGGGTTGTCCCAAGGACAATTACCCTACACCATTATTGATCAAATTACCGATAATTGTGCCAGAAACGTCATTTTATCTTTCATGGATGGCTTTTCTGGTTATAACCATATCGACATTCTACCGGCTGATCAACGCAAAACAACCTTCATCTACCCTTGGGGGACTTTCGCTTATCAAAAATTACCATTTGTCTTTAAAAATGCTGGAGCCACTTTTAAATGGGCCATGTCGTATGCATTCCACGATATCAAAAATATTGTTGAACCTTAACTTGATGACTTACCTGCTCACTCGTCTCGTCGACAAGACCACACTAGTCACCTACGAACCACCTTTCTTCGATGTTGGTTTTACAACATACGTTTGAACCCCCATAAATGCATCTTCACTGTTGAATCAAGGAGACTCCTTGGATTTGTAGTCTCCAAAGATGGGATTAGGGTGGTTTTGAGCACTCAACACACCCTAAAAATCCTATGTCAAAATTTACTTGTTGGGTACCACTTGATATTTTGCACTGTCTAATTCGACTTCATTGTGAAAAATGTTTCCTTTGATTATCATCTTGACTCTCATTAAGTCTTTCAAACTTTGCTTAAATATATGAAAAACTCATGACTTAAAAGGATTAACTTTTAAATAAATAATCAACAACCAAAAAATTTCACCCGATGCGCCCAAATTCGACATCGGAAGGAATTAAAGATGAATAAAAATCACTCGAAAAAAACTGCAGTCGTCAAGCGCCGATCTTCATCGGCATCAACAAAAGGAAATTTTCGTTAGTGACAAGCATTACATAAGGATATCACCAACAAACGATCCCCTTCAGTGTTGGTAAAAGGATAAAAGAGTAAACGTTAACAAACAAAAAAATTATATCGCCAATGGTCGATACCCGACGCGCTTAGCGAAATGGAGAAGACCAAACCGCAACGAACGGTCGAACCACGCTAAAAAAATTTCTCCAATCACTGATCCCGGAAACATTTGGGCATCGAGAGTTTTTGAAGATGCTAACCCAAAACAAAATACGCGATAGGTTTATCCCCAATCACCGATCCCCAACACCTTTTTCGACATCATCAATCCCAAGTTTAGTTTAAGAACGCACAACTGGAGGAAAGTCCCGACTCTGACTAATACTCGCGAGTTAAGTCACCAGTTTTCAATGCCACGTGACCCAAGCCAGTCTAACCATGTCAGAACCATATGATGAAATCGATCAGTGTCAAAGGTTTTTCAAAAGGACCTTTTGAATTTACTGATAGAACACATCACCCTCAGCGCCTTCACCGTCAACCCATAATGAATTAAATTGCAAAGATTCGGGGAGGAAAATACACAAAGCAACTCGGAGCACCACTGAGGATGAATTTAGAGTTAACTTGGAGGAAATACAGTTTGTCTAAATGGTGCGAACAAGGGGCGCTACACAACGAATCCCAAGATCGAAAATATGTTCCAAATTAGACAGAAAAAGATATGGATGAAGAACACAAGAAATACATATACAAAGAAAAGAAACGATACATCCAATCACTACAACCAGAATCCTTTCATCAAAGTTTTAGGACTTTTACATTAGGTTTCAATTGAGCTCAAATTATATACAATAAACACTGTCTATACTATTTGGCCAACCAAGCCAGTTTATGTTAAAAACATGAAAAATATTCAAAACTGTCAATATTTGTGCCACGTTTGAGAATACAAAATAGAGTTAGTTAATCATGTCTCTTCTGCGCACTGGCAAGATCCACGCAGACTTTCTCCCCGACTGTTTCACGTTCTCTGAGACGTTTCATATTCTTTTCTTTCGATGCCCTTTGTTCTTTGTGTAGCTCACCATTGTATATTGTGCTTCCCGGAGCTGTCTCTTTAGCCATGTCACGTTCCCTTCACGACCCTGTGATACTGACACCTCAAGGGTATTTTCCGCCAACTGTCGTCTTAATTCTCTATTTTCCTGGTAGATTTTGGCGATGGAAAGTTGTGCCTGTTTCAGCTACTGATTCGACTCTCGAACGTTAGCATCCGTGGCATCTGTCCTCCTTATTCTGATCCCGCTTCCCTGACTTTTGACTTCGACAGGATCTAGCCAAATAGCACGCATAAATAATTCCTCGATAGCTGATCTTACGCACGAATCACTTGGGATTTGGGTTTCCCCAACGTCCTTATTCTTCCTTGGCCTTTCCCTTCTCCGAGGTATCTGTTATTGGGGAGGCATGTCTTCCAATGTCCTTCCTTCCGACACAACTTCTTCCACTTTGGCCTTCACATGGTGTGATATCATTGTTTTCGTGTGTAGGTAGGAACCTCCCTTAGAAACCGTGGGAATGCCCGTTGTGAGTAACAACGAATCCCACGCGCTTTGGGGCTCAAGCCTGGAACTTCTGTTGCTTCGCGTGCCCTTTTTTATGTTTTGAGGGGTTATCATGGTGCAACACGTATCTGTCTTATGCATGGGGAACTTGGTGAGTGCCTGAAGCAAAAAACTTGATCAATCCGAGCTTGTGAGAAGAACTACCAACAATGCATACGATCGGCTAGTGAGTAGAATACATGAAGACCATCCAGAATTTAGAACAGAGTGGGCAGTGGGTGGAAACGTGCTAGGGAACATTGAATTCATGGTGATTGGATGTTTTGAAGTGAACTGAATATTTTCTGTGGCACATCCGTGCGACAAATATGTTTCGGTGCATGTGAGATACAATCGATAGGAGTTGCAGGGTGTGCATGACATGAGAGCCATGATTTTTTATTCTTTTAGCCTTCATGATGAGCTGATGATGGTTGTTGCACTTGTCGATGTGACTTCTATTTAAACAACTTGCCTCGACCTGAGGCACCTAATGACTTCCCTTACGACATGACCCAACTCTTTTGGAACATACTCGTACTCTTAACACATGTTTGGCTCTGACATCCTTTCCCAACTCTAAGAGCCAATCGACCACTGGTGTGACTTCGAATCTCATGTTATTTTGTACTCGATATTTCATGCTGTGGAACCTAGACCCACCCTAACTAGAGAAAAATGATGGCGCTAACAAAAGCGAAGCAAGCGATTTGAAAGCTGCAGAGATCCCATAAGTATCAAATAATGAGGTTTAGCGAGCTCTACAGGTATGTACTAGTTTGGAATTCTCATGCTTACACTTTATACATGTATTTTACCCAGTGTTACTCTATACGTGGTCTCTAAAGGATTTCATTTTTTTTTATTGCAGGAGAGATGCCTTCAAGTATTGGGCAAGAATAGCTCGGGAGCCTCATCGAGAAATTCATGAAAATGGGCCAAGTGCGAGAAGAACTGGATAAAAATCAACAAGGAAATGAAGGATATCAGGCTCTCTGAGTTTGGTATGCCTGATGATTTTATTGACTTATGCGACATAGTCAAATCGCGCACTGAGCAAGGTTCATTGTGGGTTGAAGAACTAGCAAAGGTGGCAGACACATTGCCAGGTCAGGTGCGACAGTTTATGGAACACCCGATCAAAACTCAGGCTATGTTGCAACAATTAAGTGCCAGTCTAGTCAAGTATTGGGCATATGCGGTAGTGATAAGAGATATTTACGTGGCCCCAATGGAACATCAAATATTCCCATACGCCAACACTTGCGAGGAGTTGTTCATCAAATGGATGGAGTACGAGAAGAGTCACCCTTTTAAAGTGATATCTTGAGATGACTCTTAGATAAATTGATAGGAGAGAATACCATGTGGCGAAATTTGTTTTACTTATCTGCACTTTAGCCATTATTTTTAGTTAATTTTATGTTATAAATAAGAGCATCGACCGATCAGTAAAAGGTCGATGGTTGTTGCAAGAAAATCTCATTTTTTGTTTTGTTAAGAATTATTTTGGAGTTGCCTTTAATTGAGAAGTCCTTTTGGACCAGAGACAAGTTTATGTTTTCATCAAATGCGTGTATGATTGGATGTGGAGAAGAACTATTTCCTATATCATCTCATGAATGAATGTTGTAATGAGTAAGAGCTATTAAATATATTGATAAGTTATCTGATGCAATGTTTTACAGTTCTTTCTTTAATGATGAAAATGAATCTTTTTGTTAGTATGTGATTGATGATTTGAGTCGAGTGAATTATTTTACTTGCCATCGTTTATCAAAAGCATGTTTTATTTTGATAATTTGTATCTCAGTCAGTAATTGGAATACTCACACGGTTAACGTATTAGTACTAGGCATGTGGTAGACGATCATTTCCTGCACGCTAGAGTAAAGGGTTATCCCAAAATCAGCCTCTTCTCCAATATTTTAGTTTGTTCCCACTTTGTTACCTAGTTGGTTTATACCGACTTTATCTTATATTAGTCCTACCTAAGAGAAAATACAAAAAGAGAACGTCCGAAATGAAGGAGAGAACCTTCACAAGAAAATGTAAGGCCCATCAATTATTTCAGCCGGATCGCAAGATCTGGAGAACCATTCCACCATTAAACATTGCAGAGTCTAATTGGGCCTTGGTGCTAGGTTTGGTTCCTTCTATTGATTTAAAGGGATTTAGGACCCATCAATAGAATTGGCGCTAGAATGAGGAACTGAAGAATGAATGGCTAAATACATATTCCATATAATATTTCAGACAACTTGTAGATTCAAAACAGACCACATGCATGGCTAGTCATTCCCAAGACAACCCACACACACTGATTACTCCTAAAATGAGTAACTCACCCCAGCACAAGGAAGAACGTTTGTTCCCTGATATACCTTACTCTCTTCCTCACAAGGAATTAAATCAATTTAGAATAATCACAAAATCATATGCCCAATAGATCAGTGCATTGTCCTTAGCTCCGATACTTCCTCAAAGACAAAAAGTAAGCAGGCCAATGGTCGACACCCCCGACTAGGTATTTGTACACATAGTAGAATACCTAATAGATTTCACAATCAATGAAATCGAACATCATCTTAATCTAATCCCTGATACGCCAACCAACGACGTCTCTGAGCCGGACGATTTTTCGGAAGAGGAAGAGTTTAACTCAGGATTCGAATATATGGAAGACAACAATGACCATGATGAAGAAAGGGGAAAACCACCTCAGAACAATCAACCTTGGTTGGCCAGAGACGCTTTGGCCATCCTAGGGTGAGTCCATAACCTTCCCCGACATCCAGAGAAATTACTTCCTAAATTTGACCTTGAAACCTTAGGACTACCTGAAGATCATATCAAGAAATTCATACTGTCTATCAAACTGATGAATGTCCAACATGAGGATGTAGTTTTCAGTTTTTTCCCCTACACTTTCAAGAATTCAGCTTCCACGTGGTATTTTAACTTACCTGTAGGATCCATAACTTGTTGGACGAAGTGTCAAAATGATTTTTTAGATAAATTTTCCGAAGAGACTACTACGGGACCTTTGATGGCTGAGT
Source organism: Picea glauca (assembly GCA_000966675.3). NCBI lineage: Eukaryota > Viridiplantae > Streptophyta > Pinopsida > Pinales > Pinaceae > Picea > Picea glauca. The sequence goes on along the minus strand of JZKD02S0072533.1, from coordinate 41,794 downwards.
TGTTCACAACCACCATGAGCTCGAAGGAAAGGGTCAAAGACTTTAATCAAAGATTTACCACCATCTTAAACAAATTCTAGCTCGAAGCTAAACCTACTCAGGAATTGCAAATCGAAGTATACGCTAATGCCCTCCCAACTTCGATTTCCATGTTTGTGAAGAGGGATGCCAAACTAACCCTAGCTGAGAATTTTGAAGAAGCCAAAATGATAGAGTTCTATATGAAAGGGTGTAAATAAGGCCATGTCTCTTTAGTTAAGAATGAAGTTCAACCTCCTCCCAGAAGATAACTCTTGTTAACTAGACCCACAGAGAAACAAACAGAACAAGGTCCTGAAAAAGGTAATGGAGACATAGAAGACCTACAACGCATGGCAAAAAAACTATCCAATGAAATCATAGACATGAAGAGAAGTGCAGGGGAAGGAAACCAAGGTCAAAGGCCCTATAATCCTTTATTTAAAAGGAACCCACCATTCAAATCAATTGAACCTCCCCCAACTAACTTAAATATTGATCTGAGAAATGTAGCATCTGATTCCTTCTGTACTTATCACCAAGAAAAGCACTTTGAAAGAGACTGCTCTCAATGGGTGCATGCCATGAATTTGATGGCCAACCGATTTTTAGACGAAGTCTCCCTGGCTGAACAGTCAAGCGGCTCCAGTATGAATATCATCGATCAAGAAGAAATCACTCCACTAGAAGAAACAACCATGTTGATATGGGATCCTGACATAACCATGCCTTCCGACGACCTGTTTAAGGTTCAAGAACCACCTGCTGAAGTATTGGATGTGAAAACACGAAGTAGGGGTCAACCTGTCTTAAACGACCTTACTACTACCCAAAATTCGGGAGGAAGATCAACTCCCGATTACTCAAAAACACCATTTTCTCCCCGTAAGGAACCTATAAGCATCCATACTTGAGAATCGCCCAAGCTAGATTACAATGTAGTTGAAGATTTGAATAAGTTAAAGGCTAATATCTCAGTTATGGACATATGTAGAATCCCTCAAAAAAAATACTTCTTGCTACAAGATTTGAAATTAGTAGAGAATCCTACAACAAACAATGGTCAGGGAAGAAATCTAACCCCCTAAGATATAGTAAATAAACCAACTGTGAACGCTTGTTCTGAAGATAAGAAGGGGAAACCTTTTGTTCCACCGTTCCTATTAACATTTGAAGTCTTCAACAGAAACCTCCATAACTGTTTGGTTGATTCATGAGCCTCCTCTAATGTTATGCCACTGTCTGTTTGAAAAAAACTAAACACGGTCCCTCTCAAAAGTTACAAACATGTAATACAACTAGATAGAACCTAGTTCGAGGTCATGGGAGAACTCAAAGATGTGATGGTTAGGATAGCGACCCATCCTAAGTTTGTGCAAGTGATTGGCATCATTGTAGTAGATATTCCATAAGCTTATGGGTTATTATTAAGCCGAGATTGGTCTGAAAAGTTAAACAAATAATTTAATACAGACTGGGTGCACCTTTGGCTACCATTAAAGGGACACAAAAATATGATCAGAATCGATAAGGAAAGATATCTGAAACATACTGTCACTGACCTAGAAACCCTAAACGAACCCTCATCGACAAATTTCCTTGTGCTATGCAATTATTCCTGCGATTCCTACTTCAGGAACTTCTCCCCTCTCTCATATGATGTCCCTCTCACTCGGAACTCCGAAATTATTTTTCAAGAGGAGTTTCCAACAATGGCGGAAGAAAGCCTCTTCTGCCAAGAACCTGTGTTAGAAATCATAGAACCAACAGGAGGAAAAGATGAAAGTAATAGGAAGGGGGAAGTTGACACATGTTTCCCACAAGTTTGGACTCTGTATTTTGATGGATCTAAATCGCAAGAAGGGTCAGGAGTAGGGTGTATCCTCATTAATTTGAAAGGAAAACAAAATTTTATGTCTTTTAGACTAGAATTCGAATGCACGAATAACAATGTCGAGTATGAAGATCTAGTGCAGGGGCTAAAGAAATCCATAGACTTGAATGTCAAATAATTGAAGGTTTTTAGAGATTTTGAAATCATTGTCAGACAGATAAGGAACACTATACATTGCAACTCTTTGCATCTGAATAATTACCAACATGAAGTGCACAGGTTGATAGATCATTTTAAAGCTTTCAACATTTCAGCAATTCTCAGAGAAAAGAACAATCTTGCTAATTCTCTTGCCATCGTTGCTTCAAGGTTGTCACCTCTAGAATATTATGAAGCCTCCCGGTTTACTGTGGAATTTCTCTACAAAACATCGGTGCCCAAAAATATTTATAATTGAAAGGTATTTGAAGGAGATGAACATATCTTAAACTTTTTAACTAACCAAGATAATTTCAAGGACTTGGCTATTGACGATGAAGTATTCCAGGAACAATCGAAGGAAACCAACCCTCATATAAATCATTCGATCGACAAATCAAAGTCTTACACAATATCGAAGGGGATAGCCAATTTAGAAAACATTTTTGAGCTAAAAAAAAGATTTAAGGGGTCAAAAAACACGAAGACAGGTAATTTCTCCCATGGATGAAACCATAAATATTGGATCCCCGAAAAACCCAAAAAACGTAAACCTCAGAAAAACCGTATCTAAATAAGAAAGGAAGGCCTATCTCAAACTCTTCAGACAATATCAAGTTGCCTTTGCGTGGGCCTACAGAGATCTGAAAACTTATGATACCTGTATCATTCAACAGACTATCACGTTAAAGCCTGAGGCGAAACCCTTCCAATAGAAGCTCTGAAAGTATCACCCTTCCCTGGAGCCTATCATGTGTCAGGAGTTAAAGAAACTGTTAGATGCCAAAATTATCTTCCAGGTTAGACACTCTGCATGGGTAGCTAATTTAGTTCTTGTAAGGAAAAAGTCTGGGGAGATTCGCTTATGCATAGATTTCAGAAATCTCAACAGAGCTTCAGAAAAGGACAGCTACCTAGTTCCACCAATGGAGAAACTCATGCAGACGGTGTCTGGCTCTAAAATTTTCTCCTTACTAGATGGTTTCTTAGGGTACAACCAGGTTTTAGTTTCAGAAGAAGATCGCTTGAAAACTACATTCCGAACCAACTGGGGAACTTTTGCTTACAAATGCATGCCTTTTGGGTTAATCAATGCAGAAGCGACCTTCCAGAGGGACATGGATGTAGAATTTCAGGGACTAATCAAAAAGTGTGTAGTAGTGTACTTGGACGATGTAATTGTGTATTCAAAGAAGAAAGAAGATCACATCCAACACTTAACCTAGATTTTCGAAAGGTGTAGGAAATATGACATATCCTTAAACCCTAAGAAAACTATCTTTGGTATCGAAAAAGGTAAGTTGTTAGGCCACATCATATCTCAAGCGGGCATTCGTATAGACCCAAAAATAATTAAGGCTATAGCTCAACTTCCATTGCCTCACAACAAGAAGGATATGAAGTTGTTCTTCAGGAAAAACAATTTTGTGAGGAAGTTCACTCCCGATTTCACGGAAACTATCAAACCTGTACAAAAGATGATTCATAAGGATGTTGAGTTTAAGTGGGATGATGAACGAAATATGGCTTTCATCAGGATCAAAACCACTATCTCTCAAGCCCCAGTGCTACGAAGTCCCAATTTCAAAAAAGATTTCTTCCTCTTCACTTTCTCTTCTGACCAATTGTTGGCCGCAATATTAACCCAGATGGATGATGACAAAAACAAATCCCCTGTATCGTTCATGAGCACTAACCTCCAAGGTGTTGAACTTAACTATCCTGCTATGGATAAACAAGATTATGCGGTTTATAAGGCAGTAAAACATTTCATATCTTACATCCTCAAGAACCAAACCAAAGTAATCCCGCCTCACCCTGCAATTCGATCCCCATTTACTCAACAGGATATGGGGGAAAGAAGAGGAAATTGGATGGCAGTAGTTCAAGAATTTAACCTAGATATAAAACTTGCTAAAATGGTTAAAGGACAAGGGTTATGCAAACTGACAGCTGAAGCTCAAGACCAAGTAAATGAAGACCCCAGATGGGAGAATGAAATGGCATTATGGTGTGGTGAAGCTTCATACATTTACCCAGGACAAGAATCTTGGTATGAGAAACTGAATTATGTCCTACACCATGGGACTTGTCCATATAACCTCAACCGTAGGGAAATGAGAGTTCTTAGGGTAAAATATGTGCAATATCGCCTCATAAATTTGGTACTCTTCCGGGTTAATTATGATAGGGTAATTTTGATATGCCTCGAACTTGAAGATGTATATAAGGTTCTAAAGGAGATCCATGATGGCCCTGTCGGTGGACATTTTGTAGGAGACACCACTGCTCATAAGATACTGAGAGCCGACTATTATTGGCCCACTTTGTTCAAGGATGCTCACACATATGCTAGAAACTATAAAACTTGTCAGATAAGCATTGGGAGAGAAAAGAGAGAAGCGGTCCCACTCCAACCAGTGACCGTTTCTAGGCCTCTTAAGCAATGGGGGTTAGACATCACAAGAGAAATTACACCAAGTTCTTCAAAACAACATAAGTATGTAATCACTTCCACCGATTATTTCACAAAATGGGTGGAAGCCATTCCTCTGACTCATGTAAACGAGAAGGTGGTAATCCAATTCATAGAACAACAACTAATCACGAGGTTCAATGTCCCTTTTGTTCTTGTTTTTGATAATGCATCTTACTTTTCTTCCACCCTATTAACAGAGTTTTCCCCAAACAAAGGGATCATAATTAGATACTCTACAAATTATTATCCACAGGGAAACAGAGTGGTTGAATCAACTAATAAGAACCTAGTCAGGATATTGAAGAAAACAGTTGCAGACAACCAGAGGAATTGGAATAATCTACTCCATAATGATTTATGGGCTGATAGAGTTACACCCAAGGAAGCTATAGGAAATTCCCCATACTTTCTAGTATACGGACAGGAAGCCATCCTACCGAATGGGTTATATCTCCTATCTCTTCAACTTGCTCAGGAGTCTAGGGGGCATCCCTCATCAACCTTACAACAAAGAATTGACACCCTGATCATGTTCGAAGAAGAAAGGGAGAAAGATAAATCAAAATTCATATCCCACCAACAAATAGTTAAATATGGTTTGACAAGCATAAGGATAAATAAAATAATTTTGAAGTAGGAGACCTAGTCCTAAAGTGGGACAGAGAAAACGAGCCTAAAGGAAAACATTCCAAGTTTCTGAATCTATGGCTCGGACCTTTCCAGGTGGCTGAGAAGATTGGGGCAGGCACTTATCGGTTATATAATCTAAGGGGGGAACCTGACACTTTCA
>JZKD02S0072533.1:0-36369 GCA_000966675.3 Picea glauca | reverse complement strand
ATTTTCATGTTTTTTTGTTAGCTAGGCCGATTGGGAAATGCATTTTTGTTTTCTTTTGTTATTTGTACTTCTGCGCTTTTGAATATTGTGTTTAGCAAGACAATGGTTGACCTCAAATCGTGCGACATAGCGAACTCTCTTCCTAACTCGTCGCTCACATACAAAAACAAGAAGTGATGGGGAACCTACGATTGTTTCAAGGGATTTTCCATCTAACCTGTGCAGAGGAACAACTTTGGAGAAATGTGGAAGTGTCTTCTTAGTGGTTTGGTAAGACTTTAAGGGAAAGAAGGAAAGTTGTAAATGACTACATGCACCTCAGAGACAGAACTAGTAAGATTCACCTTAATCACCTCATATTTTTGCAAATAACGGACGTCCTCCTCTCCTGCTCGCTCAGGGTATTTTGTCGAAATAAAAATCAACTATATCAAATGAGCGCACAGTAAGAGAGGGTATGCAGATAACTCCATCGGGGCTATGGATGATAGCTAGCAGTGGAGCAAGGTATGTGACATCGGGGTGACTCCACCGGGGCTATGGATGCTCGTTGGCAGTGGAGAAACACTGTAGCAAACGAATGAAGGGAACAAAAGTGCCTAGTGGCTATATATGGTTTACTAGATTTTTGTCAAAGAAACGAAGGAGGAATAAAGGTTGAAAACTCAACAGGCAAACCCGAAAGCATCAACCGGAGAAGTTCAAGTGCCAAGGTAAAAGAGGCTCTGCTTTAAAACCGGTTAAGTTCTCCACCATCTTTTGCATCAACCGAGCACGAAGGAGGAACAAAGATTTCGCTTTCACCCAGTAAATTGCCATTTTTTGAGCACTCAACAGACCCTAAAAAGCCTATGTCAAAATTTACTTTTTGGGTACCATTTGATCTTTTGCACTGTCTAATTCGACTTCATTGTGAAAAATGTTGCCTTTGCTTATCATATTGACTCTCATTAAGTCTTTCAAAGTTTGCCTAAATATATGAAAAACTCATGACTTAAAAGGATTAAATTTTAAATAAAGAATCAACAGCCGAAACATTTCACCCGATGTGCCAAAATTTGGCATCAAAAAGCATTAAAGATGAATGAAAATAACTCGAAAAAAACTGTCGTCATCGAGCGCCGATCTTCATCAGCATCGGAAAAAGGAAGTTTTCTTTTGCGACAAGCATTACACAAGGATATCACCGACAAACGATCCCCTTCGACGTTGGTAAAAGGAGAAAAGAGTAAACATTAATGAAGAAAGAAATGATATCATCGATGGTCGATACCCAACGCGCTTAGTGAAACGGAGAAGACCAAACCACGACGAACGGTCGGACCACCCTAAATTTTTTTCTCCGATCACTGACCCCCGAAATGTTTTGACATTGGGAGTTTTTGAAGATGCTAACCCAAAGGAAAATACACGATAGGTTTATCCCTGATCGTCGATCCCCGACACCGTTTTCGGCATCAACGATCCCAGGTTTAGTTTAAGAACGCACAACTAGAGGAAAGTCCTGAATCCGACTAATACTCGTGAGTTAAGTCGCCGATTTTCATTGCCACGTGTCCCAATCCAATATCGCCATGTCATCACCATATGATGAAATTGATCGACGTCGAAGGTTTTTCAAAAGGATCTTTTGAATTTTCCAAGAGAACACAACACCCTCAACGCCTTCATCGTCAACCCATAATGAATTAATCTGAAAAGATTTGGGGAGGAAAATACACAAAGAAACTCAAAGCACCACTGAGGATGAATTCAGAGTTAACTTGGATGAAATACGGTTTGTCTGAATGGTGCGAACAAGGGGCGTTACATAGCAAATCCCAAGCTCGAAAATACATTATGAATCAGACAGAAAAATATATGGATAAAGAACACAAGAAATACATATACAAAGAAAAGAAACGATACATCCAACCACTAAAACCAAAATCCTTTCATCAAAGTTTCAAGACTTTTACATTAGGTTTCAATCGAGCTCAAATTACATACGATAGACATTGTCTATACTATTTGGCCAACCAACCCGGTTTACGTTAAAAACATGAAAAATCTTCAAAAATGTCAAGATTTGTGCCATGTCTGAGAATATAAAATAGAGTTAGTTAATCATGTCTCTTCTTCCCGCTGGCAAGATCTACACAGACTTTCTCCCTCACTGTTTCACATTCTTTCATATGTTTCATATCTTGTTCTTTCGATGCCCTTTGTGCTTCATTCAACTTCACGATTGTATCTTGCGCTTCCCAGAGCTGTTTCTTGAGCCATGTCATGTTCCCTTCACGAACCTGTGATACTGACACCTCAAGGGTCTTTGCCGCCAATTGTTGTCTTAATTCTCTATTTTCTTGGTAGAGTTCGGCGATGGCAAGTTGTGCCTGTTTCAGTTGTTGAGTCGGCTCTCGAATGTTAGCATCTATGGCATCTGTCCTCCTCTTTCCTCTCCTGCTTCCCTAACTTGTGACTTCGACAGGATCTAGCCGAATAGCACGCATAAGTAATTCCTCGACAACCAATCTTACGCACAACTCACTTGGGATTTGGAATTCCCCAACATCCTTATTCTTTCGTGGCCTTCCCCTTCTCCAGGGTATCTTATTTTGGGGAGGCATGTCTTCCAATGTCCTTCCTTCCGACACAATTTCTTCCACTTTGTAATTCGCACGGTGTGATATCATCGTTTCCGTGTGCGAGTAGGCACCTCCCTTAGAAACCACAGGAATTCCCGCTGCGAGTAAGAATGAATCTCAGGAACTTTGGGGCTCAAGCTTGGCACTTCTGCTACTTCACGTGCCCCTTCTTATGTTTTGAGGGGTTCCCATGGTGCGACACGTATTTGTCTTATGTGTGGTGAACTTGGCACGGGACCAAAGCAGAAAAAATAATCAATATGATCTCGCGAGATGAATTATCAACATTGCATAAGCTCGGCTAGTGAGTAGAATACATGAAGAACATCCATAATTTATAACAAAGCGAGTAGTGGGTGGAAACGTGTCAAGGAACACTGAATTCATGGCGACTGGATGTTTTGAAGCGAACTGAATATTTTATGTGGCACATCCGTGCAACGGATACATTTCGGTGCGTGTGAGATACAACTGATAGGATTTGCAGGGCATGCGTGACACGAGCACCATGATTTTTTTATTCTTCCAGCCTTCATGATGAGCTGATGATGGTTGTTACACTTTCCGACGTGACTTCTGTTTAAACAACTTGCCTCAACCTGAGGCACCTAGCGACTTCCCTTATGATAGGACCCAACTCTTTTGGAACATACTCGTACTCTTAACACATGTTTGGCTCTAACATCCTTTTCTGACTCCAAGGGCCAACCGGCCACTGGCGTGACTTCGACTCTCATGTTATTCCATACCCGATCTTTCATGCCGTGGCACACAGACCCAACCTAACTGGAGATAAATGATGATGCTAACAGAAGCGAAACAAGAGATTCGAAAGCTACAGAGATCCCTTAAGTATAAAATAACGAGGTTTAGCGAGCTCTACAGGTATGTACCAGTCTGGATTTATCATGCTTACACTTTATACATGTATTTTACCTAGTGTTACTCTATACACAGCCTCTAAAGGATTTCATTTTTTTTTATTGCAGGAAATATGCCTCCGAGTATTGGGCAAGAACAACTTGGGAGCCTCATCAGGAAATTCAAGAAAATGGGCCAAGTGCGAGAAGAATTGTATCAAAATCAACAAGGAAATGAAGGATATTGGGTTCTCCAAGTTTGACATGCCCGGTGATTTCTTCGACTTATGCGACATAGTCAAATCACGCATCGAGCAAGGTTCATCGTGGGTCGAAGAACTAGCAAAGGTGGCAGACACAGTGCGACGGTTTATGGAACACCCAATCAAAGCTCGAGCTATGCTGCAACAGTTAAGTTCCAGTCTAGTCAAGTATCAGGAACATGTGGTAGAGATAAGAGAGATTTACGCAGCCCCGATGGAACATCATAGATTCACATATGCCAACACCTGCGAGGAGTTGTCCATAAAATGGTCGGAGTACGAGAAGAGTCACCCTTTTAAAGTGATATATTGATATGAATCTTAGATAAAATAATAGAAGAGAACACCATGTGGCTAATTTTGTTTTACTTATCTACACTTTAGCCGTTATTTTTAGTTAATTTTGAGTTATAAATAGGAGCATCGACCGATTAGTAAAAGGTCGATGGTTGTTGCAAGAAACTCTCATTTTTTGTTTTGTTGAGAATTCTTTTGGAGCTGCCTTTAATTGAGAAGTCCTTCTGGACCAGAGACAAGTTTATGTTTTCATTAAATGCGTGTATGATTGGATGTGGAGAAGAACTATTTCCTATCTCATCTCATGAATGGATGTTATAATGAGTCAGAGCTATTAAATCTATTGATAAGTTATCTGATGCAATGTTTTACAATTCTTTCTTTAATGATGAAAATGAATCTTTGTGTTAGTATGTGATTGATGATTAGAGTCGAGTGAATTATTTTACTTGCCTTCGTTTATCACATACATGTTTTATTCTAATATTTTGTCTCTCGGTCAGTAATTGGAATACTCACATGGTTAATGTATTAGTACTAGGCCTGTGGTAGACGATCATTGCTTGTACGCTAGAGTAAAGGGTTATCCCAAACTCATCCTCTTCTCAAGTAGTTTAGTTTGTTCCACTTTGTTACCTATTTGGTTTATACTGGATTTATCTTATATCAGTCCTACCTAAGAGAAAATACAAAAAAAGAACGTCTGAACCAAAGGAGAGAACCTTCACAAGAAAACATAAATCCCATCAATTATTTCGGTCGGATCGCAAGATCTGGAGAACCATTCCACCATTAAACGCTACAGAGTCTAATTGGGCATAGGTGGAGGGTTTGGTTCCTACTATTGAGTTAAAAGGATTTATTACCCATCAACAGGTGGATCCCTTAAAAGTCAAATCCATTCTCACTTTATCTCCTCCCAACAACCTCACTCAACTGCAAAGTTTTCAAGGGAAGACAAACTTTCTTTGCCGCTTCATTTGAAATTACGCATAAATCACTAAAGGATTCATGAGATTGTTGCCAAAATATACCCCTTTCATCATGGATTCCACCGCTCACCACTCATTTTATGCTCTTAAGCACGCTTTAATGAACACACCTCTTTTGCATCCACTGGATTATGCAAGAGATTATATCATTTATTTGGCTGCCTCTACTTCCACTACTTCTATGGTGTTAGTCCAAGAGGATGATGAAGACACCAAACATGTGATCTAGTATCTAAGAAAAATTCTATCAGGTCCTGAACTCCAATATTCATATGTCAAAAAGTTGTCTTTGGCAACAGTTATTGTCGTCCATATATTTCTCCATTACATTTTGTTATGCACTACCATGATCATCGTAGACTCAAACCTCATATACCACATATTGACTCACCAACTACTTGGGGGAAAATATTCTAAATGGATCATCATTCTCCAAGAATTCGATCTCGAGTTTGCCAAATCCAAATCTAAGAAATCATTAGTTTTTGCGGAATTAATTTGCGATCTTCCCCATACTAATGAGGATACTGAGCCCATCGATTCTCTTCCTGATGAATTTGTGTTCTTTATTAGTACGTCTAATCCTTGGTATGGAAATATTCTTCTCTATCTCCAAACCCAATGCTTTCATCCTATCATTTCACGTGATGAATGACGTCGCATTAGACACCACTCAAAACACTACCTTATCATCGACGACACCTTGTACCATTGGGGCATTGATATTGTCCTCCGACGTTGTTTAACCCACGAAGAGGATGAACAAGTTTTGAATGGATATCACCTTGCATCTTGTGGCGATCATCTTTCTGGGATGGCTACAACCCAAAAAATTCTACATGATGGTTATTTTTGGCCTTCCATATTCAAATATTGCATTGAGGTCATTAAAAAATGTCCACCCTGTCATATCTTTCAAGGGAAAGAATGCACCCACCTTGCTCCACTTCATCCCATTGTCATCATCGACCTCTTTGCAAAATGGGGAATTGATTTTATGCAATGTAAGCCTACCTCAATCGGGGGGCTCGATTATATCATTGTTCTCATCGATTACTTCATTAAATGGGTTGAGGCTATGCCTACATTTCTTAACGATGGACACACTGCAACACTTTTTGTGTTCAACTACATCATCACTCGATTTGGTGTTTCACAAGCTATTGTAACTGATCATGGATCCCATTTCCAGAACCGGATGATGGGATAATTGCACACCAAGTTAGGTTTTCACCATGAAAACGCATCCCCCTACTATCCTCAGGCCAATGGACAAGTTGAATCCATCAACAAAGTCCTGAAGAACATGCTTCAATGCATGGTGGGAGAAAACAAAATCTATTGGCACTTGCAACTCTTCTTCGCACTATGGGCTTATCAAACTTCAGTTAAAACCGCAACTGGATTTACACCCTTCCAGTTCGTATACAGGATAGAAGCAATATTACTGATCAAATGTGAGATTCCTTCGTTGAAAGTTGTCATAGAACTATTACCCCACACTTCTGCTGAAGAGGAATGATTCTTATATCTGACCAAGTTGGATGAAACCCATCGCGATGTTGCTCTCATCAACAATACGTATAAAAAAACACATGAAAAATCAATATGATAAGTCCATCCAACCTCACACTTTCACAGAAGGAGATCTAGTCCTAGTCTATGATCCAGATCATGACAAACTGAGGGCAGGGAAGTTATAACCCATGTGGCATGGGCCATACATCATAAAACACGTGTTACAAAGAGACACCTACGATTTAGTAGACTACAATGTGATATCTCTCGGTGAGCCCCGCAATGGCCTTTACCTCAAGAAGTATCGTGCATAAAATATCTCACATGTGTTCTTTTTACATTACTGTACTATATACTTTTGACTTGGTGTGTCTTTTCTTTTGCGTGCACGAGTTTTGTATTAGATTCTTATACTTTGCTTTGTGATTGAATGCATAGATGACATCATTTGTTCCCATCTATTTCAACTTTTTAGATGACATTAGTCGACATACCCAAAACATCGCTTCTGCATCTTGGGTCATCTACCACTCTGGCGAGTTGGTATGTTCAAAAGGGATTTGCCTCGGATCTGCAACCAATAACATTGTAGAGTACCATGTCGTCATTAGACTCTTAACCGAATCCTCCTCTCTAGTTATATCTAAATTTATTATTAACCTCGAATATCAACTCGTGGTCCGTCAAATTAATCATGAATACTTCGTTCACAATTCTACTTTACTACGTCTCCATCTCAGGGTTCGTCGTCTCAAAAGAGATTTTGAATTTCTTGAGTATAGACACATATCAAGAGAAATTAACATGATTGCGGATTTGTTAGCGAATTACATGTTGGATTGGTATATTGCGCATAGATAAACATTTGAAACATAAATCATATGTATAAAAACATCACATAAAAAAAAAAAAATGCAACATAGATCGGCACTACAAAACTCCTATATATATATATATATATATGCTTGGTAGATTTTTTTGTTTTGAAATACATCATACAAAAGTACATAGCAAGGCAAAACATTGGCCTTCGTTCCCATAGTATCGTCATAAAGACTACAAAATAACTGAGGACTCTACTTGTCTTCATGTATCATGTTCTACTCTGCATAACACTCTACTGCTCGTGCCACCCATCGTAGAAAATGATTGAGGCCTTCAGAGACCTCAATTGTGTGCCATTGTAAGAGTAAAGGCATGTCTCTCCTCCTCAAGGGAGGAACACCCATCGTCAAGCCCCGAAGGTTTCTCTCCACCTCCAGGATTCCTCCTACTATGACATCATGTTATGTTGCCGCTTGTGCATCCCCACTGTGCCCCAATGTTGGCATCTCCGTCGGGCATGACACACCTTTGTCTACATGATGAAAACGAAATGGTTTATATTCCTCATTTTACAACCAAAAACATATAAAAAACAAAAATATTTTTACAAGGTTATGGTCTTTTATGCCCTATGCATCCCATTGTATTCCCTTGGGAAGTCCCAAGTCAACGCTTCCTCTGAAATATACCCCAGCATAAGGGAAGTCCTCAATCACCACTAACTGCCTCCTCCACCATGAAAAGAAGTCAACAATGAATCTGAAAGCTGAGGGCTCATTCCCCAACTTGGGGGAGAGACTCGTCCACCTCTCCATGCGAGGCTTGGTCATAGGATGTGCTATCATTGCAACCTGTGGTTGCATCTGGGAGATTCTCTCTAGTGTTGCACATTATTTTGGTCACTCTAATGATGACCCCATAGGCATGTGTTCAGGCTTCAAAAACAATCTTTCACATGAGGAAAATGGTTGAGTTCTTCCCCTACAGGGCACATTTTTAAAATGACGCCGCAGGATGACAGTGGTACACAATGTGAAAATCCTTGATTTCCGCAGGCTTCTCTATGCTTGGCCTGTGGGATTTATGCATGTTGTTATATAGGCAGAGTACGACGGCGCTTGAAGCTAAGAAAAGGAAGAAGTTTCACAAAGTTTCTAGAAGGAGAATCTTCTAGAATGTGAGGTGGTGTCCGTATGGTTGTGATCTTACTGGATTTTCTGATTTGGTGGGATCATCCTCATCCTAGTAACCACTTCATATTTTCCTATATAATAATGGATTTCTCATGGAAAAGGTTAAGCAAGGTCAAGCAAGATTGAGCAAAGAATAGGCTAAAGACTGTGTGGAGAATCCTGATACAATTGATGCTTAAGGCCTCCATTTGTCCATCAAGCTTTGTGAATTATCTTCATGCAAATTCAGAGCAAATTTATGTGTGTGTTGGAACAAAGGACCACCGAAAGGGAACTTGCGACATCAAGGCAATATGGTTGTATCTTCCACTTTTACTTAATATGATACAGCGGCATGTTTCTTTCCCATAAAATCATTAGTATTTTATTACATGACTCCTTGATCACATGTTTAGGTTTCCATTGAATCTACAATTGTTGCTTTCACTTTGGTTGGTTTGTGTCATTGCAGATCTGATCTCACAAGAGCACTGGAGCAAAGCAAGGACAACAGAGATATAAGGAAGCGATATATAAATGTATGTCATATACTCCTTCTTTGGCGATAAATTCAATAGTAGCAACCTAGGGAAAGAGCCATGTCCTGTCTGGTTTTGTTCTAGATCCAAGTGGATATAGGGAGATTAGTTTATGTCTGCATTCACCGATTTATCCAATAACAAAATTGGCAACTCCACTGGGGATATGACTTGATTGTGGTTTTTTGTTGGCCATTTTCTCTTTACCTATTCTTTTCATTTGAAATCAGTCTTTGAGTTTGTGGGAGATCCATTCAGACTCTCAGAATTTCTTGATTTACAAACACATCCGCACTGTACCTTATACATAGCCCGCGGAAACCTCCAATTTTTGCACCCTGGTCTTCAGTGCGGGATTTCCGCACCCTATCCATTCCTGGCCTGCAGAAACTCTTGATTTCCGCACTGTGATATGCTATCAGCCGGCGACGACATCTGTGAAATTTTTTGAGTTGGGTCTTAGCCTCTGTTGATGCCCAGTTTTTGCTTTAACCAATTGGAAATGATTTTTAATACCAACACATGACTTTTTTCTGAACATTTGACTTGTTTTTTATTGGTTTTTGGAGATCGAACACCTCTCTTAGTCATTTTCCAATTTTCATTTTTTATTTTTAACAACAAGGGTATAATTTCTAAGCTTGTATCTGAGTGTCTGTTCAATTAAAAATCTTGGATTGGATTTGAAGTTTTGGATTGATTACATATTTTGGATTGCTTGATGTCTGAGAAGTTGTTTCATCATTTGCATTGGAGGAAATACTTTCTTGTCATTTTTTATTTTTTGTCTTCATTGAAAGTTCAATTTGGGTACTTGTTGAAGGTATAGATTTTCTTGGATTTCTTGTCTTTTCTCTGCCATGCCCTTGGTCTGGTCTTAGAAAGGAAGAATTTGAAGTTATCCATTCTTTTGAATAATCATACATAAGAAAAATTATTTCATTTAAGAGAAGAGAACATTGAAGAACTTCATTGTTTATTGGTTGTTTGAAATTGTGTTCATTTAAAGAAAAAGGAAGTATATTTCGCAGTTTGCATTATTCCGGGAACACCTTCCCCCTATTGTAGATAGAATTCATTGAATGAAAATTTGCATCATTCATTTTTATTTGCATATTGTATGGTCAAGGTCTTACATAACATCAATTTCATTCTCGTCTCCCTCTTGAGTAACGACAACCTTTAAAAATATTGTGAAAATCTAAAACTTAACTAGCAATTTTTTCTAGGGCACTTTTACACCAACATTAGCTAAGCTAGATCTTTGGAATAGGCAGTGAGACACACTCTCCAAAGCACAAAACACACAATATCATCTTGTTATAGGGAGTGTAAAATTCCATTTGCAACATTTTGTCTTGGGAATCCCTTCTCACACAAGGGTCAAACTTGAGGTCGTATTGAGATCGACAGAGTTACTCACCCTGCTTTGTTGGTCTCGGTGTAGAGATTGTGTGTATTATGGGGGTCTCTTGAAGGTATACCCACAATGATAAGTGGAAGCCTCCAAGTTGATTTCGGGCTAGATACCCTACCCTTGCACGTGGATCGGACTATCGACTGTCTCCCCAAGCATCATTGTTGTTTTTGGTAGCCTTAGTTGCCTATCTTATTAGGGTCTTACACAAGGTGATTGTGGAGGGGAAAGTCTTCACGGTACCTGGAATCAACGTTGGCCAGACTCACTCGGGCTCCTAGGAGGGTATACCCACGATTATGTGTGGGAGCTTGCACTAGGATGTAAGTCCGTTAAGCAGGTCATCAACGTAACTTTTCCACCCTAGCTCAACCCCTTCTTGTCTTGACTTCACGACGTTGGATTTCATCACCAACTAGTGACTTCAGGATCAAAAGGTTTTGTTTGCTTGGTTTTGATTCCTATATTCTACTAGCAAGTGTTGTTTTCTTACATAGTTGGCCATAGATTTTTTTCGTAAAATTTTTGGTTCGGCCAACATTGACCCTCCACGTTGTTCACGTAGGTGCAAGGACTACCTCTGGAAGATATGGAAGTTTCCCAACCCTTTCTTCCAAATCCACTGGAGGAATCTCCTCAACAGAGTGATACCCAGGACCACATACCTTCACAAGCAGAGAGAACTAACTCTTTAGAAATTTTTCGAATCGTTTCCGATTCTTTGGATGCTTTCCGCTTACCTC
Organism: Picea glauca; assembly: GCA_000966675.3. Taxonomy (NCBI): domain Eukaryota; kingdom Viridiplantae; phylum Streptophyta; class Pinopsida; order Pinales; family Pinaceae; genus Picea; species Picea glauca. The sequence continues at coordinate 25,116 of JZKD02S0072533.1, read as the reverse complement.
CTGGATACGAGAGATGTATTCTCTAACTGAACTCATCCGGAGAAATTGTTGTTGACACTTCTGGAATACCAAATGGAATTCTTGTTGGCCTTGAAAACGAGGATCCTTTTTGGACCACTGACATATCTCGAACTTCGACTTCTAGACAGAACCCTCCCGGCTCAGAGGCAAAAGCTGAGATCCCTGTTGTTTCTGAACCACCCGAAACATATACTACATTTACGATACCTTTAGATCATTTTAACAATAAAAATGGTTATTTCTTCGTTGGTTTAGAGGCTAGTCCTACCTCAACTATCCCTCTTCAGCAGGCCCATTCCAAAATGGTCCCAAACACTACGATTATCCCCATCGGGAACACGGTGGCTAGCCAACATCCTATTGGTACAGCACATTCATCTAGACAAATCCCGTCACTCCCTCTTGGGTATAATGCCTTGAATTCTTCTATCCCCATTCCTACCCAAGTTCCATCTGAAGCTTCTAAAGTCTTTACTCCTCCTGGGTATAATGTTGCTTCTGGTTCTATTCCAGCACCATCTCAGTTCCTCTCCGGAGGGTCTTATCCACCTTTTATAGGAAAATTCGGACCCAGTGGCTCTACCACCTTTGGAATTTCCACTCCATTATTCACTTCTGGGTATCAGATTCCTATTGGGGAACATTATAACCCATGGGGGAAAACTCAATTTGGAGGTCAAACCCAAATTGGGGCATCATCTTCACCTGGAGGACAACCCCCACTCGAAGGATATAATCCACAGTATGGACAGAACATCCCCGGATTACTAGCCCAATATTGGAATCTTCTTATTCAAGGAAATCCACAATCATATGGGGGCAACAACCTCAGGTTAGCTCATTTATACCCCCTAGTTCAGGCCAATCATACCTCGGTTCTTCCAATCCCATTTGGGGTTCGAACGTTCAATCTAGTGTCCCTCCCCAAGGGAACATCTCCAATCAGTACAACCCTATGGGCTACATGCCTCCGCACACACGTCTGAATCTGTTAGGACCTTCACCTCACATACAAACTGCTTATGGTCCTACTGGTCTACCGACGAGACTCCCTCCCCAAAGTTACCAATATCCTCCTGTGAATAGACAATTACCTTTTTTAGCCACTTTGGATCTACCTGATTTGTCTAGAATATTGAATGATCCTATCCTGCATTCTCCCCACTGGGAGAGGATCCGAACAACCATGTCATGACTTTCCACCTTTGGTGTTCATCCAACTCTTTGATGGATGGTTCCATTCGGTTACGACTCTTCCAATGCACTCTCACGGGTTCGGCTGCAAAGTGGTATATAGAACTACCACGAGGTTTCTTCACTGACTTTAATACCCTAGCCATGGCTTTCCTTACACACTACCAATTATCGATCCGTTATGAAATAGGAACCGAGATCCTGAGTTCCTTTAAAAAAACTAAAACTACTCACATCTCTGATCACATTCATGAGTGGAGATGAAGACGACGTTTGATCAAACTCGATCTTTCCGATTAGTTATTGGCAGAGTGGTTCAAGAAATCATTCGTGAATAAGATCTCTCGTGATATTTCCATGGGTGGAGTTATCACCGAGGAACGGGCTATCAGTCACGCTCAGTACCTCGACCTCGTTTATTCCCAGATGGGTACTCTTTACAACTTACTCCCTGACGCACCTCGCCCTTCTACTACCGCTACTTCAATTACCCCTGCTGCTTCTCATGTGGCTAACAGTGTGATTGGCACTTTCCATGTTCAACCTCAAAATACGCAATCCTCTCCCACCAACCCCAAGTCTAATGCTTCTAATGTTCAAAATGCTTCGTCTCCTACTCCCACCGGCAAAACCTCTGAGGTTAACTCTGTTCAATCTACCATTGCCAGGAAGAATAAATATAAAAAAGGGAAGGGTAAGAATAAGGAGGACAAAAATAAACCGCATTCTGAGAAAGCCAAAACCCAACCTACTGATGATAAGGATAAGTGAAAACCCTGATACCCTTGCCTTATCTGTGGTGACGATCACTATACGAAATATTGTCCAAGACAGGCCGAGGTTACTAGGTTCCTCCAAGGGACCGCGAAATCTCCCACACCTGTCGTTTTGTCTCAACCTTTCCCTTCTCAATAGCAAGCCCAACTGGTCATCCATGACCAACCCTCTCCCTCCACTACTTCCTATGTACTCATGTGTACTGGTGATTCCAGAAAGAATGACATTACACTGACCACTCGAGCCAAAAATTATTCTTCCTCAAAGGAGAAGGTTGACGATCTACCACCTTCTTTGGTTCAACAACCTCCTTCAACTTCACCTCCCAACGGTCCTATTCATCTCTAAATACCGAGTCTCGATACATTTCTTCTCCCTCCCCCAAAGGGTGTTGTTCGAAATTTCGCCTTCAACCCTCATGCATGTGCTACCCATAACTACAGTATTGTAGAAAATTTGGTGCAAGCACCTTCTGCGATGTCGGCTCTCGAAGTCCTTCAAAGTTTTCCTACTCAACGGAAGGCACTGCTAAAGGCTATCGGTGGAATTGATCCTACGGATACAAATTTGATAATTTTTTACCTCGAAGATCACATTCCGAGACTCCCCCCTCAACTAGCATTCCAAATACAATTTGTTGTCTCCGACAAGAATATTTGTAGGATTGTTATTGATGAGGGTGTCTCCACGTGTGTAATGTCTATTTCCTTTTGGAAAGCCACCAGCTCTCCTCCTCTTACTAAATCACATAACATGCTTAAATACTTCAATGGCTCTAGCTTTAAACCCTACAATATACTTCCTTCGTTGTCTATTATGTTGGAAGGCAAATCAGTCAACGTTAAAGTTGAGGTTTTTGATGCACCTCTCAATTATAACCTCTTACTTGGCCGTAGGTGGATTGATGGGATGCGCATTGTTGTGTCTACCCTTTTCCGTATTTTACATTTTACACATTAGAGAAAGGTCATCACTGTCGACCAACTAGCCTTTTTCAACTCTTACACCTGTACTAGCAATGTATCCTTTATCACTAAGACATCGATTGGGTATGAGAACGTCGGTGTAGGCCTACTTAAAGATTTGAATCTGATGGGCACGTTCTCGATCCCACCTCCCTATGTCCCACCTCCTTTGGTTGCCTCGATCAAAATGAAATCCACCTCGGTTCACCAAACTCACCCGTCTTCCGACCCGTGGATCATACCCGAACCTGGTGATTATCCTCGCTACGGCAACCAAATGTCTTTAAGTCCGGTTGAATCTGCCATTCAATCAGAAACCCCTTCTACCCTCTCTCTCGATGATTCGTCTCCTGACCCGTTCCATGTTTTTTTTCCCACGGACGAGATGATTATGTCGGTTATGTCGATGTAAGATACCCCTTGGGATGATGGATATCATCGTTCCATTATCTTCTTCGAACAACACACCATCAAGAGTTACCAACGAATCTTGACCCTGTTGATTGTTGTTGTCATTTCCTTTGTTCCCGAGACATCACACGACGTGTTATATGAAGGGAACTTAAGTAATATTTCTCCCACTGTCCCCCTCGACATATCCATTAAATCTGGAGTTGTTGAAAAATTTCACATCGGACCTTCATGCTCTATTGACGAGGTTGTCCCCTATAAATCACTTTTCCAAGAGTTTTGTGACATCTTCTCTTGGAGCTATGAATAAATGTTGAGTATTGACCCTGATATCGTTGTCCATGAAATTAAGACATACCCGGGTGCTCAACCCCTACAACAAAGACTTCATCCGGTCCACCCTTGTAAAACAACTTTTATTAAGCTTGAAGTTGAAAAACTTCTTAAAGATGGCTTTATTTATCCTGTGGCTTTAATCGATTAGGTATCCAATCTCGTTCTGGTTAACAATAAACAAGGTACGATCCGTGTTTGTGTCGATTATAGGGATATAAATCAAGCTTGTCCTAAGGACAACTTTCCCACCCCCTTCGTTGACCAGATCGTCGACGATTGTGCCGGGAGTGAAATCTTCTCTTTAATGGACGATTTCCCCGTCTATAATCAAATCAACATCTTGCTCGCGGATCAACACAAAACCGCTTTTATTTGTCCTTGGGGAACCTTTGCCTACCGGAAACTACCCTTCGGTTTAAAAAACGTCGGTGTGCCTTTTCAACGTGCCATGTCTTATGATTTTCATGATATTCAACACATTGTACAGCCATATCTAGATGACCTACCGGCACATTCCATGCATTGTAGTGACCATCCGACACACCTTCGAGTCATTTTCCTTTGTTTTCGGTTCTATCATATACGCTTAAACCCACACAAATGTGTTTTCTGTGTGGAGTCCAGCCGACTTCTAGGTTTTATCGTGTCACTCTAGGGGATCAGGGTCGATCCTTTGAAGGTCGAGGTGATCCTCAATCTCCCTCCTCCTTCTTCACTTTGCCAGTTTCAAAGTTTGCAAGGGAAGGAAAACTTTGTACATCATTTCATCCCAAACTATGCTCAATTAACGCTCGGATTTACTCGACTGCTCAAGAAAGGTTCCGAGTTCATATGGGATTCCACTGCCAAAAAATATTTCTAATCTTTGAAACTGACTTTAACCCGTACCCCATTACTTTTCCCACCCGATTGTAGTTGAGATTACTTCATTTATCTCGTTGCTTCGGACTCTACCATTGCCATGGTTCTAGTCTAAGAAGACGATTCACACGAAGAACATGTCATTTATTATTTGAGTTGGAGTCTCACAACTACTGAAGCCAAATACTTACATGTTGAAAAATTGGCCTTGGCAGTTGTTCAAGCTGTCCAACGTTTCCGTCACTATATCTTACTACGCAAGATCAATGTAATTTTCGATTGCAACCCCATGCAACACATTATTACATGCCAATTGCTAGGGGGGAAATACTCCAAATGGATAGTAATTCTCCAGGAGTTTGACTTAGAATTTGAACGCACTAAGTTTAAGAAATACTTGGTATTTGTTGAACTGATATGTGACCTTCCCTGCACTGAGACAAAGGATTTTTTACCCGACGAATCCCTTTTTATGATCAGTTTTGATGACCTTTGGTATGGGGATATCATTATCTATCTCCAAACTTAGACTTTCTGGACCGATTTGTTTAGCACTGACCGTCGTCGCATACATTACCAAGCCCATCAATACATTATCCTCGGTGACACTCTTTATCGCCATGGGGTTGACTTCGTTTTTCGATGATGTCTCACCTATGATGAAGCTAAGAAAGATTTGAATGACTGTCACTCTAGAGCATGTGGTGGTCACATGTCTAGGTATGCTACTGCCCAAAAGATCTTACGAGCGGGGTATTTTTGGCCTTTTTTATTCAAAGACTGTATTATTGCCGTCCAAAAATGCCATGCTTTCCAAACATACAACAATAAGATAAGATCGCATCCTGCTCCTTTACACCCTGTAGTTTCCGTTGGACCTTTTACGAAATGGGGCATTGATTTCATGACCTGTAACCCTCACTCAGCCGAGGGGCATGGATACATTATCGTAGCCGTGGATTATTTTATGAAATGGGCCAAGGCAATGCCTAGTTTCGACAATACTGGGGAAACTGCAACCCTTTTCATATTTAATCATATTATTACTCGATTTGGGATCCCTCAAGCTATCGTTACTGATCACAGTAGCCATTTTTGAAACTTTATGATGTTTGAACTTACCGACAAGTTGGGTCTTCGACATGAAACCTCAACCCCCTACTATCCACAGGCCAACGACCAAGTTGAAGCAATAAATAAAATCCTCATCACTATGGTTCGTCAGATAATAGGAATCCATAAGACCACCTAGCACACGATGTTTTTTTTGGCATTATGGGCCTATCGGACGTCTGTGAAGTCTGCTACGGGATTTACCCCCTTTCAACTAGTCTACGACATTGAAGTCGTTCTCCCGATTGAATGTGAAATACCATATTTAAAGCTAGCCGTCGAAATTCTCCCGAATACCTCTGCTGAAGAGGAACATCTATTGTATCTTGTGAAATTAGATGAGACCCGTCATGATGCCACATTAGTTATTGAAACCCAGAAGAAACACGTAAAATCCCAATATGACAAGCATGTCAAACCGCGTGTTTTATCTGAGGGAGATCCAGTTCTCCTCTATGAACAATATCATGATCTGCTAGGAGCTAGAAAATTCGAAACTATGTGGCATGGTCCATATATCATCAAACGAGTGTTAGAGAAGGGATCTTACGAGTTATTAGATCATGATGGCATTCCTTTGAGTGAACCCAGAAATGGGCTTTACTTGAAGAAGTACTATTCTTAGACTGTCTCTGCACGAGTGCTTGTACTTTTACTGTACCATACTCTTATGTGTTACTTTTGTGTGTTTTTCATTATTTGGTTTCAACCCCCAACTGCTTACCTTGCATTGTGCTTGGTTTCTAGATGTAGACGTCTTCTCTACCCTCTATTGGCTTCACCGATGGTGCTAGCCATAGTACTCAAAACCTAGCTTCTGTTGCTTGGGCAATCTATGCACCCACCAATGAACTTATCAGTTTACAAGGTGTTTTCCTTGGTCGTGCAACCAATAATATCACATAATATAGCGCAGTCATTGAATTATTGACCGATGCTATCTCACTTGGGATTCGTCACTTTTTTGTACGACTTGATTCATAGCTAGCAGTACTCCAATTAAGTAATGTCTACACTATCCGAAGTCCTAATTTGATACAGGTATATCTACGAATTCACCTCTTGGAATGTTATTTTGATTATATTGAATATCAACACATTCATATATGTCTAAATACATTAATTGATGCTCTAGCTAATTATGTGTTAGGCAGACATCTGAGACATTTATAAATCCAATCACACATTACACATTGTATATAAAAGCAAAGTAAGCCGGTAGAAGCCTCATGTATATATATAATGAAAATGTTTTACAAAAAGTGTTTTCCATCCAAGGACCAAAATATCAAAATATAGAGCCCATGGATCCTACAAAATAGCATCATGGATGTCGCTCGCAATAGCACACTACTGCCCATGCTACCCTGCGAAGTAACCGACTAAGTGAGTCGAACACGCCTACAGTATGGCATTGATAACGCCTCAGGACCTCCTCGTTCGACATGTCGGGGATGCTTCTCGTCAAGCCTTTTAAGTTCTTCTCCATCACCTCATAGTCGTCGGCATTCCACCCTGCTACTACACGTGCCTCTCTTCGCCTCGAAATCGGAGATGTGCCTGAAGGTTGATGCGGCCCTACATCTACATAGTCAAAAGGCTCTGATTAGTCTTTAGATCGAAAACACAAAAAACATCTAATATCAAAAAAACCACAAAACACTATAAAGAACAAAATGTCTTTCTTACCTAGATCTCCCCACTAAAACCCCTCAGGGAGAGCCAAGTCGAGATCACCCCGAAATTCTAGGCCTACATACACATAATCATCAATTATCAAGATTTGGGGCCTTAACCAGTAAAAAATGCATCATTTTACTTGATAATAGGGCCCGCTACATGCTGAGCCATAAGGTCACACCACCGTTTCATTCTTGGGTATCGTGGGGCTGGTATTCCCCACTCTACCTGTAGCCGCAAATGAGAGACTCTTTCTAAGAATAAAGACACCAAAATGGACCCATACCCAAACTATTTTAAGTCTCCTCTCTTTCTTTTAGTGAATTGTGTCTTCATACTACAGAGCACACCGTCACACCAATTGAATACTTGAGGTTCCAGACATTTAATGGCATATTGAAAATAACTCTGGAGTGCCATGTGTGGTGAAGTGCTTCCTTCCATCCGTGCAATAGTAAAGAGGATGGTTTTGAGAGTCATATCCTGCACACCTCGGATAGACACTTTACCTTTGCGCCTTTTAGCATCTGGTTCACAGTGTCAACGGATATACTCGCTCACGGCAAGCCACCACCTCAACCCCCTGTCATAGTCACACATGCCCCATGACGGGATAGCCCCATCAGAAAGTAAATATCCTCAATGTCCAAGGAGAGGACATGAACACCCATGTGGAATACTTGTTGTTCTGCATCCCACATATGGACCAAGTACTCTAATAGTCTTTGTTGGGCTCTCATGCCCTGGATTTTGAAAAACTTCAATAGGCCACATTGCCAAAGAGCATCAATGGTTCCTGGATCATTCAAATCCATAGAGTCATCATCTTCATGCTCACATTCTCTCCATTCCAACATTTTTTCAATCAAACACCTGCATGGAAGTAAGAGAGGACAGTTAGCACCCTTATCCAGCTTTTTTGGAATTCTTTTTGGTTCAACGCTTGCTTTTCTTTTTTGGTTTTTAGCCGCCACAACTGAGCTTCAATTATAGTGTGGGATTTCCACAGGCAAACCATTGGGCACCTCCTTGATTTCCACAGGAACCGATATTGGCCACCTGCGCCAGCCCCAGCGCACACCTACCGGCCCAAAAATTTCCCAAAAAATCATTTTTTGACCACCAAAAACAAATTTTAAACCATTGAAAAGGAAGAAGATGAAGGACTTATTGTTTTCACGGAAACCGTTCGTCGATTGATCGCCTTTGCTCCTTGAAATCGACTGCCAAAGTAAGGGGTGAAAAAGGGATTTTTAGACAAGTTCTTGACCAAATACAAATGAAATGGTAAAAAAGAACTCCTACTCTTATTTATTTCATTTTTACCCTTTTTTCGTAATATTTTATATTATGTAAATGTGTTTGGTTACAAACCCTCAAAACTAATAGTCTCGTGAGTGTCCTGTTTCTTGCAAGAAGAAGACTAGAGTCCTGATTAACAGAGTGTGGATCTTTGTTCCGTAATTTGTTTTCTCTTTGTTACGCATATCGATACTTTTTAGGGTTTTTTAGTAAAATCTCGAGTTCGCTCTTCATTCGTTCTCGTGCTCGAAAATTTATGAGAACATAACCGAGTATACTTTTGTCATCCTTTCGTACTCATCTTGGTAACACGAAAAGCGACACACATGGAGTATCATTTAATCTCTTTTCACACTACATAAAAACAAAAAGATTGTCAAACGATATTTTTCTGTTCACGCTCGTAAAATTATTTGAATAAAATGTTTGATGGGTGACAATTTATCATTTTTTCGGTCCCGTCGAACTATTTTACGAAAAAGGAACTGAGAGAGTTCTCTTTAAAGTGTTTTTCAGATTCTATAAACATGAAAAACTCACGATTTTTCTATCTTTGGACTCGTTAAACAAACATTGAAAGACCCACATGGGACCGAACCACTCCTTCTTAGGGTTCGTTAAAAATACTCCGAAGAACTCGTCTGAAGGATGGGCTTATATCAACAAGCATATGTTATCCTCCTCAATCTTGTGTAAAAATAAAGAGGTATTCACCATAAATGGTGGGGGGGAATTTGGGAAAGAGATGTGTTTCTATACCTGTGTTAGTGGCAGTACTAGTCGCTCTTGAACATTACACCCCCTTTGTCATTTGAATCCGGGTTGGGAAATCCATTTGTCTCTCGTTTGGCCTTCATCGAATTCATATCTTGGGTCATCTTTGAGTCAATGCTACCAAGACTAGTGTCATGTCATCCATATGTTCAAGAGAAGTCCAAACAATCCCTCCTTTGAGTCGGCCATCTGCATTGTCATTTCTTACCATGTCGGCCTTCCCTGTGTCAGTTTTGAATCATTTTCATACTTTGATCTACCCTTAATCTCTTAATTATTTCGTGTCACTGATGGGGGATACATCAAGGCCCTCCTTTGACGAGTCTTTTTCATGTTGACTTTGACTCATCATCCGGGAACAAGACTTAGAAATTGTTTAGTACCTTAGATTCTACATGTCTCAATGGAAAGTTTCTTCGCTCTCGACAGTGGATTCACATCATTGGTCTCTGATCGAGGGATTTCATCAAGTGTTCGACTTCAACTCATTCATTCAAATTTGTTGGATTGTACTAAGGTACCTTCTATAATCAAGTGGTTTCTACCATGTTCAACTTCAACACTTGTAATCGCATGGTTGGATTCATACTTACGAACGATGGGATTGAAGACCTTGGATCTTATCTTTTTGGCCCAAGTTGTGATGGAGTATTTATGAATTGAATTGACACACAGATCCACTTTGTATGTCTCATGGCTGTGTCTGAATTTACACTTTCTCATACATAGATCCACAATGTATTTCTGGTGGCTATGTAGAATTTTGATGACATGGATCCATGGTGTATAATTAGTGGCAATGACTTGATTTTATGATTTCAATCACTTATAATCTGAGCATGGCAATGCCTACCTCAGAAATGGTATAATTCTATGCAGATGCTTGATTATTTGCAGGTTCTTGATTGGTGCGCTTCTTGTTTCCGACACACACACACATTTTACAAAGTATTTCGGCTGTCACATGTTCCAACCTCATACTTTGGGGGGCATTCTGTTACACATTATTTTGGTCACTCTGATGATGATCGCATAGGCATGTGTTCAGGCTTCCAAAACAATCTTTCACATGAGGAAAATGGTTGAGTTCTTCCCCTACAAGGCACATTTTTAGAATGACGTCGCAGGCTGATAGTGGTACACAGTGCAAAAATCCTTAATTTCCGCAGGCTGCTCTATGTCTGGCCTACAGGATTTATGCATGCTGCTATATAGGCAAGGTGCGGCGACGCTTGAACCTAAGAAAAGGAAGAAGTTTCTAGAAGGAGAATCTTCTAGAATGTGAGGTGGTGTCCGTATGGTTGTGATCTTACTGGATTTTCTGATTTGGTGGGATCATCCTCATCCTAGTAACCACTTCATCTTCTCCTATATAATAATGGATTTCTCATGGAAAAGTTTAAGCAAGGTCAAGCAAGAATGAGCAAAGAATAGGCTGAAAATTGTGTGGAGAATCCTGATACAATTGATGCTTGAGGCCTCCATTTTTCCATCAATCTCTGTGGATTATCTTCATGCAAATTCGGAGCAAGTGTATGTGTGTGTTGGAACAAAGGACCACCAAAAGGGAGCTTGCGACATCAAGGCAATCCGGTTGTATCTTCCACTTTTACTTAATATGATACAACAACATGTTTCTTTCCCATAAAATCATTAGTAATTTATTACATGACTCCTTGATCACATGTTTAGGTTTCCATTGAATCTACAATTGTTGCTTTCACTTTGGTTGGTTTGTGTCATTGCAGATTTGATCTCACAAAAGAACCGGAGTGAAGCAGGGACAACATAGATATAAGGAAGCGATATATAAATGTATGTCATATACTCCTTTGGCGATAAATTCAATAGTAGCAACCTAGGGAAAGCGCCATGTCCTGTCTAGTTTTGTTCTATATTCAGGTGGATCTAGGGAGATTAGTTTATGTCTGCATTCACCGATTTATCCAATAACATCTAGGAAAAACAAAACCAAGAAACAACTAGATCCAAACTGTTTTTTTCTGTCGGCCCTTCATTTGGACATCTGTTCTTTGACATTCCTCATGAACCATGCACTCCAGTTGAATAGTCTAGGTTCCAAACACTGAATGGCATAATATGTTTATGATTTAGAAGCCAGGTGGGGTTTGGTTCTCCCCTCCAAATTGGTGATGAAGAATAGAATGGATTGAAGTTATAGATCTCTCACATCTTTGAGTATTATCCTTCCTCCCACCAACCATGACCCTGGTATACAATATTTGATAACATATGCCTCGATCGGTCTTCCAGTAGCCATGTGTCCGAACAAAAGTATGGGCACCCCTCTCCTCAAGAGCCCCATCAAAAAATATACATCGTCCATCTCAATATCAAGCATATGTCGCCCTATTTGGAATGATTGCTCGGCATCGTCCCATAGACCAATCAAGTATTCAAGCAATAATACTTATTTTCTCATGTTTTGAAGTTTGAAATACTTGAGCAATCCAAAATTGTGCATGGCCTCCCTTGCTCGAAGGTTTTGAAGAGCGATGATGTCATAGAACTCGTGCTCACATTCTTTCCACTCAATCATGGCTAGCTATAGATGAAACCTGAAAAACATCAATTAATCATCATTAGCTAAAAACTCAATGAAAGAATTTACCTCTTTTTAACCTAGAAATCAAAAACAATTTTGAGTTATGCGCCTAGAGATCTCTCAAAGAAGATAACAAAGTGCTGGTAATCCTTCAACACATGCACCAAGGCGTTGAAATCATGATTGGCACTCCCCTCGACACCTTGAGGTAGCACTGATCTAGTTCAGTTCTCTAGGTCTTCCCAAGGAGCCTAGAACACCTAAAAGAAAGGATGAAATGCAATGAAAAGGCATTAAAAAGGATGATGTGGAAGGGACAACCAACCTAGTCCAGAAGGTTCTGAAAATGGTTGCCCACACCTCCCCCAATCGACGCTTGAAAATTGCTCGAAAAGAGGTAAAAACTCAAAGATCCAAGGAGAATGATAAAAATGAATTTCTGACCTAGTTTGATATTTGATATGTCCAATTTGGTCATTTCTCCTTATAATAAAGTCTATTTTTGGGTTTTTTATGATTTTTTCGAGAAATTACTAATATCTTATGCCCATAACAATTTGATTTTATATGAATTTGAGTGGAGTTATTTTGATGACCTTGTAACAACCAATGAGCTTAGTGTTTGTTCTTTCTCACGCTCACAAATACATGAGAATGTAACCGAGTATACTTTTATCACTTTTTCAGACTCGTAAAGGTTATACGAAAAAGGAACCCCCTTGAGTCTCCTTTAAGCTCTTTTCGGACTCTCTAAACATGAAAAGATGTATGAGTGATCTCGCTTCCTTTTACACTCGTTAAAAGGTTAGAAACGACGTCATCCAAGTAATATTTTATCTCTTTTTCGGACCTCAGAGACTAAAATTATGAAAAAGGACAACCCCTGAGTCGCCTTTAAGTTCTTTTCAAACTCTCTAAATATAAAAAACCACCTAGTTTTCCTTCTCTGGACTCGCTAAAATACACATTGAAGGGCCCATATGGGAACAAACCGTTACTTCTTCTAGTTCGTTAAACAAAGGAAGATGAACTTACCGAAGGTGAGCTATATCGATCATGTGTTATCCTCCTCGATCTCGTTAAATTAAAATGCGGTACTCATCTATCTGGATGGGGAAAAAATTGAAGGAAGTGGGTCAAGTTTCTTGAAATTTTTTGTAAACAGCTCTTACAGTCGCCCTTGAACATGACACTTGTTTTAACCTTCAAATTGAACACTTGGATAATCCACTAAATCTCGGCACTAAACCAATCCTATGAGTCTTTCCACTCCTTTGAACCATCCAAAGAATGCCTCAACACTCGTTGCATTATGTTTTGTTCCACTCTGCGTTTATGCTACCAAGTCTCATGTCATACTTCAGTGTTCAAGGGTCAGTGTTCAAGGGATGTTTTCCTCTTGAGAGTCAACCATCTACAAAATTGCCAATTTTCGTACCCGTGTTAGTCTATGTTCATCTGCTATATCTTATCACTTTCCTGTGTCATTTTCATGTCGATGATAAGGGATACATCAAGGCCCTCCTTCGACGAGTCTATTCTTGTCGACTTCAACACATCATCCAAGAATTAGACTTAGAAACTAGTTAGTACCTTAGGACTTGCATGCCTCCTCGCTTCCGATAGTAGGTTTACATCATTGACCTCTGATCAGATGATTCCACAAATGTTTGACCTCAGCTCATTTATTCACATTCGTTGGATTGTACTAAGGTACCTTAGGAGTCGTTGACATCACTGGTGATTTCTCTTGCACTTGTTAACAGTTTACCTCAATAACCGGTAATCAAGTGGTTTCTACCATGTTCGATATCGAAACATCTATTCACATGGCTAGATCTGTACCACATCGATATTGGAATGAAGACCCTGGGTTGATCACTCATTACGACATATGCTTTACCCAGGTTGTGAAGGAAGTTATTTGAGCATGTTGATACTTATGTTTTCACATCGATCCATGTTGTATTGGTCTATCACTATGTTTTATCTTCTCATAGCTCCACTGTGTATTTTGCATGGTTACGATCATTTCATGTCATAGAAGTATGGATCCACATTGTATCTCCCATGGCCATACTCTTAGTCAATATCATCATTGATCCACAGTTTATTTATTGGTGGCCATACTTTGATTCATTTATAGTCCAAGAATAGGTATGCTTTCCTCGAGAATGGAATACACATTTAACATCGTTTGATGGTTGTTTGTAGCTTCTACCAGGTTCCCCGACTCCATACCCTTGCTTCGAAGAATCTACAAAGTGTTTCGGCCATCAACTTTCATTTTATGACTTCACACTTTGGGGGGAAATCTATTACACATCAAATTTTGTCACTTTGATAATGTCACATTCTCATTTTCGTAAGTGTCACACTCTTGTCGTAAGTGTCACATTCTCGCCACGTAAGTGTCGCATCACGAACGACACCTTGGAAACACTTGATACAACCCCTAAATCATGTTAGAAGAAGAAGCCCCATCATTTGACAGTCGGAACAGAGTGTTTTTCTATGATAATGGTCATCTTGGAAACTTTTGGAAGATCAATGCTCCCCTTCTCATATGCAAGGAGAGATAGCACTCTTTGTCTATCTAGCAGGGAGCATCAAAATACTTTGTTACCCATTATAAGGGAGAATTGAAGCGCTCTATTACCCATTGTAAGGGAGCGTCAAATTGGTTGAGAAAATCTTGGGAGAAATCCCCTTTTTCTCTAAGGACAGCTATGGACGGATCGAGTTGGTTTGGCTCGAATATAACCCTCAGGTTGCATCTAAGGGAGATATCAAAACTAATGGAGTCATATTCTCAACTAATCCCAAATAAAACCAAGGTGGTTGAGCCTCTCAAAGCCTATAAATTGAGGCATTCTCATGGTGAACAAAGAGGAGAAATAATCAACAAAGTATTGTTATTATGATCGTGGATATTTCAAGCAAGGGTTTGGACAAGGAGGACTTGGAGAAGCCGCAACATCATCTAAAGGTTGTAAGTATCTCTTTAAAGTTCTCATCAATATAATAGGCATACTTCCTTCTAATATGTGTTTACATGTATTTGTCTATGCTTGTTTTAATCCTTCATAGATAGATCGATTTTGTCTAATCCATTAGAGTAGGAGAAAGTTGTTTGTCTCTTGTCATCCATCATAGGTACTATTCAGAACTCGTAAATTGGAGCAACATGGACAAACTTTGAAAGTGAAGTACATCATACTATCCCTCTTACTCTCTTTTTCAATGGGCATAACTGGGTCTATAGGAATGGTAGTGTCCAAAAATAGTTTTTTGTCTCAGTAGAGGGGTTTGTACTCTAGGGGAAGATTCACCTGTCCACAGGGGGATTATTCCGCAACACCTAGGAGGGTGTCGTTTTACTTTTAGGGTTTCTTTCATGTGAAAATTATGAATTAAATATTATTATTGTGTAAAAAGGGGAAAATTAAGGGTTGTCATCCCCTTAATTTGTGGTTTACCCTAAATATAAGTGGACAAACACTTTTAGTAGGATTTGTATAAATAAAGATCACTTCTATTTCATTTTTCATCATAACTCTCCCATCTTGGATAGGATTCTTGGTTGAATTTTGCGCCCTACTTGGGAAATTTTGTTTAACTCTCTTGCTATGGTTTTCTTTGGCTATTGGATGAAGAATTAAGGCACTAGCTTTCATGGAGGCTATTTCTTGCTTTTATGGTGGATTTCCTTGGTTAAAAGGAGTTTATCTTGTTAATACTTGGACTAGGTAATGAATCTTTCATCTTATTTCTTATTTTCTTGGTCACAAGGTTAATTTGTTAAGATTTTGGGGAGTACAAGGGAATACAACCCCACTAAGAGCATTGTATTTGTCTTGAATAATTTGTTGCATAAATAAATACTAGGAGGAGTACAAGGGTTTACACCCTCCTAGGGTTTTCCTTTGCTAGTCTTGCTTCCCTTGGGGAGTAAAAGGACTTACACCCCCATAGAAGTAGCACAACTATCTCTTTCAATTTTAAAGACTCCATAACCCAATAGTTAAAGGCACTGATCTCTTGCATTGGAGAAAAAAAATCATTGCATTAGGATATGTAGAATTACGAGATATCAAAATTGTTAAAGTTGAAATATTTTCTACATGTTATAAGCTTTATTGTGCCCCAAGGGAATCCTCTTTTAGCCAAGGATTTCACTGCTGCAATAAATTTAATAATACAACCATTAGGGCTACAACAAACTTCACTTTCTTTAATCATTTACTCACTTTTCAACCATGGAAATTGACTTCTAAACCTAGATTACTATTCTACTAGTTATGGGCTATCTTTTTTATGGTTTACTTGTTGATTTTTATGGTTGGAACTTTCTGTTGTAGCAATTGTTTGCTACAACCATAAGGTTTCCCTAACACTTTGTTGATAACTTCATTTGGCAGCCCTAATTTACCATTAAAGTTCATGCTTAAGTATTGGAAAGTTATCTACTATTTTAGTACTTCATTGTCCAATAATTATTTGACAATTTTTATGGTTAAATATGCAGTAACTAGCTATTTTAGTTGCTGATATATATTTATGTTGACTGCTGCAAATAGGGACATCAAACTTAACTTGTTTGTCCATTGGATTGTCTAGTTTGTATCTTGTCTTCTCTTATGTCTTGGGTAGGTACAACTGTTAAATTATGAGTTTGAGTTCTTATGCGAATTAATTCTTTTATTTTCTTCAACACTTTGATTCCAACTTAATACACTTCAACAATACCAAATCATAACCGAATAACAATAACTATGTAGGTAAGTAAGCATGCACATCAACAACACATATACCCTGGGGAAACCATGTATAGGGAGAAAACCCTAGCAAATGATATTCCTTTATTGCATTAATAATGTAAGATCACTTACAAATATCCACCATGAATGTTCTTCTCTTAAATATTTTGCCAAGATGACTCTGACCTGACAAAGACCTAAGAGACCTTGCTGAAATAAACCTCTGATATGTTACCTCTATTGTTGATATACATCACTTATATGCTTCTTTGGTATGCTTCCTCTTTATCACTGATATGTGCCTTTATTGCTTCACCCTTAACCTGCATATCAAAAACTGTGTAGAAGAGAGGGGTCGATCTCTGCTTATATAGGTTGAAGAGGAGAAGAGGAGAGGCTCAAAATAATAACTTGTTTGCATGCTTTAATCATAACTCAACTTCATATTTTAGTTCGAACTTAGAACTAGACTTGAGACTGGTATACTTTAGTTCGAAAATAGAACTAGACTTGAAACTTCAGTTACAACTCAACATGACACTTTAGTTCGAAAATAGAACTAGACTTGAGACTTCAGTTACAACTCGACTCTTGACAAGGCAATTCAAAATTCTCTTCATGTTGGATAATGTTACACGTGCCAACGCACTAGATCAATACCTTTATATCATTGGCAATATTAGGAATATCGTTTGTTTCTAACTCATAGAAATTTTATATTCAACCCAAATTTTGCTATATGCCTTGAGTTTTGCTCATGGCTCACAAGGTTTGACTAGATTCATAGAGGTTGTACGTTCCCCTTGACTTTTGCACTAGTTTGTCTATGCTCACAAAGGTTGTACATTCCCCCTGACTTTTTCACTATACTGTCTATGCTCACAAAGGTTGTATGTTCCCCCTGACTTTTGCATTAGACTAACATAACATCTCGTTCGTCTTGACTTTTGGTTTGACTCACAGAGGTTGTATGTTTCCCCTGGCTTTTGTCAATACCTCACAAGACTGGTTGATTCTCCAAATCTCCCTGGATAGCTTGAGGGTGGCCCATATGGCCTCTCATTGGAGAATGAATGTCGATGTTGTCAAATTTAACACTCCCTCTCATCAAGGGAGTCATTCTCAGCCACACCAAGCTTGCCTCTCAGCTGCACAAATTGTCTCGAGGTCAGAGGCTTGGTTAGGATATCAACTACCTTCTCGCTCGTGGCTATGTACTGTAACTTTACAGTTTTTCTCTGGACCAAGTCTCAGATGTAGTGGTACCTCATGTCAATATGTTTTGACCTGTCGTGAAATATCAGGTGCTCTGTCAATTTTATGCAACTTTGATTATCACAGTGAACCATCATCGTCTCGAGCTTGTCACCAAACAACCCAAAAATCAATTTTATGAGCCATACTGCTTCCTTGCTAGCATCACTTGTTGCAACGTACTTAGCCTCTAATGTACTCTGTGCAATGGATCCCTGCTTCCAACTTGACCAAGAGATCATAGTGGATCCTAAACTGAAGCAGTATCCAAAAGTACTCTTTCGATCCACTGGGCTTCCTGCCCAGTCAACATCTTCATACCCATGCAAAAATAAACCACCACTGGATGTATATCTCAGACCATAAGTAATGGTCCCTCTGAGATATCTCAAGATGTGCTTTGCTGCCACCCAATGTCTCTATTTCGGTTCAGTCATGAACTAACTCATTGCAATCACTGCATAGCATATATTTGGCCTAGTGTGGATCATGTACATCAATGATCCAATCAACTGCCTATACATGGTGGGATCCACCAAATCTAAACCTGTATCAGAATCATGTAGCTTCCTCAAGTTGGTAATCATCGGAGTAGACATGGATTTGCAATCCATCATACCAAACCTCTTTAGTACATCCACTGTGTATTTTCCTTGTGCTAGAAATATCTCGCCTTGTCTTTGCCATACTTCCAATCCTAGGAAGTAATGCATCAAGCCTAAGTTTTTTATCTCGAATTTTGAGGTTAACTCCCTCTTACACCAGGCTATTATCCCTTCATCTCCTGTTAGAAAGAGATCATCAACATACAATACTAGTATAACAAGTTGGTTACCTCTTAACTTGAAGTACAGATTTGCATCAACATCACTTTTCTGAAAGCCCGGGTTTTTAAGAAAGCCATCAATCATGTCATACCAAAATATGGGACCCTGTTTAAGACCATACAAGGCCTTCCTTAGCTTTCATACATGAGTGCCTTTGTTATGAAGTACAAAACCATCTGGTTGTTCCAAAAAGACCTCATGTTCAATCTTTCCATTCAAGAATGTTGTTTTTACATCCATCTGATGTAGCTTCCAACCAAGAACGGGAGCTAAAGAAATAATAGTTTGAATGGAGGTATACCTGGCTACAGGGGAAAAAGTCTCTTCGTATTCGATTCCTTCTTTTTGAGTGAAGCCTCTAGTTACAAATCTTTCTTTGAACTTTTCCACACTTCCATCAACTGCATGTTTGATCTTATAGATCCATTTGGAAGAAACCACTGATTTGTCTTTTGGCCTCGGCACAATGTCCCAAACATTATTCTTTATAATAGACCTGTATTCCTCAAGCATGGGATCCTTCCATACTTAATTTATCTTTTTCTTCAAATGAAGAAGGTTCGACATCACTAATGTTGCTCATCAGTGCAACATAGCCTCCAAACCTATGAGGCCTCTTCCTTTTCCTGAAAGTTCCTTTGGGAGAAACTATCATTTCTGCTTCCTGCACAATCTCTTTAAGCCACCCTGGCTTTCTTTTAGCTAGAGGTTCTTCAAGAGTTATTTATAACACTTCAGCAGGTTCTAGGGGATCATTACTTGGCCCTTCACGAGGTTCCTCCCTCTGATCATCTAACTCTTCATTTTCAGAAGAGGGTGAAGATGGTTGAACTGCTTCTGATTCTTGTTGAAGCTCTCTGGATTGCTTAAATGCGGCTTCCTCATGGAAAGTCACATCCTTTCTTACCTCTATTTGCCTCTAACCTGGTACATAAATCATGTAATCCTTGGAGTTCTCACTGTACCCCAAAAAAACCCCTTTCTTGCCTGAGGGTTCCATCCTTGTCCTCTTTTCCTTAGGGACATGAATATACATAGGACACCCAAATATCCTTGGATTCCCTACTTTAGGTTTGATCCCTGAGAATACCTCTTCAGGAGTCTTGTCCTTCATGATAACATGTGGACACCTATTATGAATATACACTGCAGTGGAGGTAGCTTCTGCCCATAAAGAATTTGGCAGATCCTGGTCAAACATCATTGCTTTCGTTGCCTCACAAATTGTCCCGTTTTTCCTCTCAACAACTCCATTTTGCTGAGGGTTATATGGCACCATCAACTGTCTCTTGATTCCTACTGACTTGCAGAAATCCTCAAACTGGAGAGATTCAAACTCTCCTCCATTGTCTTTTCTAAGGATTTTGATGTGTTTCCCTGTCTTCTTTTCAATAAAGGCTTTATACTCTTTGAATTTATCAAATGTGTCATTTTTAGATTTAAGGAAATATATCCAACATTTTCTTGAGTAATCATCAATAAAAATGACATAATACAAACAACCATTGAGTGAGGGAGATGACATGGGACCACATACATCAGAATGAACCAGATCTAAGATGCCCTGAGCTCTGTTGTCACTACTAGGAAATGCTTTCTTTATATTTTTACCTAGCATGTATCCCTTATAAATTTCATTTTTACTAAGAGAAATAGAGGGCATGCCACATACCATGTTCTGTAGATCTGGAAGAGCTTTGTAATGAAGATGTCCAAGTCTTTTGTGCCACAACTCGCTGGAGCTAGCCGCATCATGAGCCAATGCCTGAACTGACTGTCATGACACGACATATAGTCCTCCACAACGAGTTCCAATGGGTTATGTTGTACTTAAGTGGCTACCTTTAGCCCATAGTAGTGTCTTCTTGTCCTTGAAGATCACCCGATATCCCTTGTCCTCAAGGGTTGCAACTGATAGCAGATGCTTCTTGATCCCTGGAACATATAATACTTCATCAACATGAAGTCTAGCCCCAGATTCCAATCTGAAGGAGATAGAGCCTACTCCCTCTATCTTCTAACATTTGTCACCCCCAAGCTCATCATGCTCTGCAAAAGATTTTGTCTCGAAATTTGAGAGGATCTCCTTGTACCCTGTCACGTGCTTTGATGCACCACTGTCTACTAACCAATTTTTCGACCCCGTGAAAACTGAACTGGATAAGGCAGAAACCAAGTAATATTCTTTTCTATTTTCTTTCTCATTAGAAGGACTTCTCTGATTTCTTTTGGATTCATCATCCTCAGCAGTTGAGGCATGATGTTTCCCTTTCCTTGGATATTTCTTTCTAAACCAACAATCTTTAGCAAAATGACCCAACTTATTACAACTAAAGCATTTAATCTTAGATGTATCAATATTCTTTTCTTTGAATGTACCTTTGGTGTTTGGCTTCCTCTAAGAGCCTTTCTGGAAAGTGTCTTTCTTCTTTCCCTTGAATCTTGATGCTAAAGATGAGTGCTCTTCTTTTGTTGGCTCGCTCATGGTAGCTGTGTGACTCTCCTCCTGGAGGCAATCATGCCATAACCTATCAAATGTGGGTTGAATCTCTCTCCCACTTACACTAGATAAGAAGGTCTCCCATGAAGAAGGAAGACCGTAAAAAATGGCCTGCACTAAATCATCATTGTCCACTGTCACCCCTATGACCAAAAGCTGATCTCTGATCTGGGCTATTCTGGAACAGAAAGATGCCACTGATTCACCTTTCTCCATCTTCAAATACTTAAGCTTGTTCTTAAGTGTCCTCTTCTGACTTGGAGCTTGTTTCTCATACAGATTCACCAAGGTATCCATACATTCCTTGGCAATCATTAATGAAGTCATTGCATGCATTATATTGTCTTTGACTAAGTCAAATATGATTTGCTTGGCCTTTGATTGAATCTTCCTGAAGGCCTCTCTTCCTGCGTTGTTCATGGGTTCCTCCACCACTTTGGTCACATACTGCTCAAGATCATGCTCCTGCAAGATATTTGTTATCTAGAGCTTCCACACATTGAAGTTGGTAGCTCCTTCGAGCCTATCCTCAACCCTGACTGAAATGGAGGATGCCATGGACTTCACACTGAAAATGTAATCAAGCTAGCTTGGATCTCTGTGTACCTACTACTGCACTTCAACACGTTTAACACACCCTAAGATCTGATACCATGTTAAATTATGATCTTCATTTCTTATGCGGATTAATTATTTTATTTTCTTCAACACTTTGATTCCAACTTAATACACTTCAACAATACCAAATCATAACCGAATAGCAATAACTATGTGGATAAGTAAGCATGCACATCAACAACACATATACCTTGGGGAAACCCTGTACAGGGAGAAAAACCCCAACAAACGATATTCCTTTATTGCATTAATAATGTAAGATCACTTACAAACATCCACCAGAAATGTTCTGCTCTTAAAAAGCTTGCCAATATGACTCTGACCTAACAAAGACCTAAGAGACCTTGCTGAAATACACCTCTGATATGATGCCTCTATTGCTGATATACAACATTGATATGCTTAATTGGTATGCTGCCTCTTTATCACTGATATGCGCCTCTATTGCTTCACCCTTAACCTGCATATCAAAAACTGTGTAGAAGAGAGGGGTTGATCTCTGCTTATATAGGTTGAAGAGGAGAAGAGGAGAGACTCGAAATAGTAACTTGTTTGCATGCTTTAATCATAACTCAACTTCATACTTTAGTTCAAACTTAGAATTAGACTTGAGACTGGTATACTTTAGTTCAAAAATAGAACTAGACTTGAGACTTCAGTTACAACTCAGCATTACACTTTAGTTTGAAAATAGAACTAGACTTGAGACTTCAGTTACAACTCAGCATTACACTTTAGTTCGAAAATAGAACTAGACTTGAGACTTCAGTTACAACTCGACTCTTGACAGGGCAATTCAAAATTCTCTTCATGGTGGATAATGTTACGCGTGCCAATGCACTAGATCAATACATTTATATCATTTGCAATATTAGGAATATAGTTTGTTTCTAGCTCAGGAATTTTATATTCAACCTAACTTTTGCTAGATACCTTGACTTTTGCTCATGGCTCACAAGGTTTGACTAGGCTCACAGAGGTTGTACGTTCCCCCTGAATTTTGCACTAGACTGTCTATGCTCACAGAGGTTGTACGTTCCCCCTTACTTTTGCATTAGACTCACATAACATCTCGTTCGTCCTGACTTTTGGTTCGACTCACAGAGGTTGTACGTTCCCCCTCGCTTTTGTCAATACCTCACAAGACTAGTTGAGTCTCCAAATCTCCCTGGCTAGCCTCAGGGTGGCTCATATGGCCTCTCATTGGAGAATGACTGTAGATGCTGCCAACTTTAACAACAACCATCTTCCGCAGGTACTCAAACACTTGGAAACTATAAAGCACCTCCAAAGCTCATTTTCAAGCCACTCTCCACTCAACAACTTGACCTATAGGGGAATCTCTTCATAAGTATCATTTTCCACCTCATTTCCCCCCAAGGGTCACCCAAGACTCCCCCTTATGTCGGATTTTTCCTTCACAAAAGCGAGAGAGGGTTTATCTGAGGTGATAGTGGGTAAACTCTCTCACCACTATCGCCATCCCATGGATTGGGTCTAGCTTTTCCCAACCTACAGTTTGTGTGATAACAGGGCCTACATAGGGAATCTTTGGCTTGTGAGCGGGATATGGTCATGATTTTGAGTTTTGGCACACTAGGGATGGTTATCACAACCTAAGTCATGGTCTAGTGTCAAGATAAATTCATATGGCATAACATTTACCTTTCAAGCTCATAGGCCATGCATTAATCCCTGAAACTTGTACTAAGAATGTTTAGCATGCAATACAGTGTTGAGTTGAAGAATTGTGGTAACAAAGGTTGTTGAATCTTAGGGGATCACACTAAAGTGATCAACCAACAAAATCATAGACTTGTGAAGTGTTGTGCAAAAATACAATCTTTAGGTGTAAAAAGAAGCTATGGAATATATTATGTATTATGTTCTTTTAGGGAATGGAAACTATATGGGTTATGTGCATCCTATCTACAACAAAGTCCTAATGTTTTGTCATAGAAGTCTTTCAAACATTAAATGCCTTGTGGCTCAATGACTAGTGCTATAGAACCCTACAACTCCTTCAAATTTAAGTGATACAGCTAAAAGTAAAATGAAATGTAAAAACTCAATGCTACAAATACACTGATTATTGAGAGGTAAATTCAATGCTTGAAAAAAAACATAATTCATAATGTGTCGGATTACAATAATAGTTCCTCTACCAGAGATGGATTTATGACAAGGTTGGTAAAAGGATAATCACATTGCCATGAACATTCACATAACAACAAAGTAAACAACAACACAATGAAATGCCTATGTAATGCAAAAACAAACACAAAGGTGCATTCACAAACAACCTCTCCAAGTTGGGCCTAACTAAAGAGGACTGGTAAATCCCTTCCCTGAAACTTAAATTGACTTGGAAGAAATAATAGTCTTTTCTTTCATCAATAATTTCAATATTACAAACTCAAATCTATAACACTCTAACCTTAGTTGTATGCAAGCTTCAAAACATATGACTATCTACTCTAACTCACAATGCGGATGAGCATATTTATACTAAGGGAAACCTTGGATTCTTGTTGAGGAACTCCAAGCTATGTACTAACGGTCTTACCCCTAAAATCGTCATTTTCATCTTCATCAATTATAACAGTTTGTTGAAGAAGGGAATTTTAGGGTGTGAGATCTTCCTTTGGCACTAGAAAAAATGGTCTACTAGAGAATCCATGGAGTGACTATTCTCTATGGTCCATTGTTTTAATGGACTAATATAGAGTGCATATCCATCCCCCATATTCTCCGGTTGGAGTGTTGTGGATGTGTGCTTCTATAGCCCAAATTGTTCCTCTATTCAGGTCATTGAGACAAGTAAATATTGCATGCCCTAATCCTTTGCCTATTGTTATGTTCTCTTTTCTCGAATTGATGAATGCATATGGGCTATAGAGTGGAAGGCATGTGGTCTCCTACTTGTGCTCTCCTCTTGCTGCATCTAGGACAAGTGCTGACAACAAAACTAAATGTTAGTAAAACAATTGAGCAACCTTTCTACAACAATATTGGACAAAGCTATAGATATTAATTCATCAACAAACATACCATTAAATCCTACTCATCAATATAAAAGAAAACCCAAGCATATTCACATAACAACTCATAAAATACAATCAAAATTAACTATTGTAATTTATTATTTAACAAACTA
>JZKD02S0072511.1:0-11154 GCA_000966675.3 Picea glauca | reverse complement strand
ATTATTAGTGACTATCTTCCGAGGGTTGCCGATGGGTTCTATAAAAACATATGACGAGTTAGAAAATGCATTTCTCAGACAATGGGGAGAGAGGAAAGATCACCTTTATTATTTAATTGAGCTCAAAGCTTTAAGAAAGAAAAATTCAGAAATAGTTCTCGAATTCACTTAGAGATTTAATAAACTGTATAACAAAATTCTAGCTGAGGTTAAACCTTCCCAACCTGCAGCAAAGGTGACTTTCATCGGGTCTTTCGAGCCTGACTTTGAATTATTTTTGAGGGAAAGGAGATCTGTAGACCTCACAAGAATGCAGGACGATGCTATAGAAATCGAGTCAAATATGATGGCATCGAGAAAGTTGAAATCTAAAGATGAAACGTGAAATAAAGAAACCAGACGATTCAAAGAACAAGCAGGACCTTCCGAATCTGGGAGGTCTGCGAAAGACAAAATGGATGTCATGGAAAAAATAATTAAAGAATTATCAAACAAAAACTCAAGGATGGAACTGGACCAATCTAAAACAGATCAGTTCACTAGAAAATATTTTAGAAGAAATCCTAACCCTCAAACACAACAAAGACAGATAAAAAATGAAGATAAAAAGATTCAGACCCCCTTTAAAAATGAAAATTTTATAGGAGGAGATGACATGTGAAGCTTTGAAGAGTTAGAGGAAGACATGAATAATCTTAGCGATGATGATCAAGAACCTCATTTGATGAGGCAAGATTATTAAAGGTCTTTAGGCGCATTATACTTGTTTAATGATGATAGCATAAATATTACAAAAGATTCTGCTTATCAAGGAATCACTGAAAATATAATGTCCGAGCTTCAACATAAATATAATTTAAGGCCTAGGGATAGAAATGTCACAACTTCCCAACCAAAGAATATCTTGAAAAGAAGTAAAGCGAGTGAGGTAGCTCAATCAGTAGTTGAAACACAGATTGCCAAGACAAAAGCAGTGGAAATTTTGACTGTCAAAACAAAGACAGCCGAAATGAAAGCAACACAAACTAATAAAACATAAAAAAGGGAGATAGAGATCCCAACTAGAGAAGCCGGAAAGACAATGGAGAGTTTCAATAGAAAATGAGATTAATAAAATCAAGATCCCTGTACCTCTGGTTGAACTGGCAAAAAACCCTACATATAGAAAACATATTGCCAAAATGATAAATTTTTTAGATATTGAAAGTCATGCAGATGTTATAAATTTAGAATATGATAAACCGACTATAATGTTTAGTCCGTATTTTGAAAATGTCAGAGATTCCATCGCTACTTTCTACATCACACTGACTGTGCATGATCATCTACTCTAGAATTGTATGTTAGATTTTGGAGCCTCCCACAATGCGATGCCCAAAGCTATTATGGAAAAATTGGGCCTTGAAATTACCAGACCATACATATACCTGTATTCTTTTGATTCGAGAAAATTTAAATGTATGGGTATGATTAAAGATTTAGTGGTTAATCTTGCACAGATTCCTGTAAAAAGTATTATGATGGATGTGGTTGTTGCTGATATCCTTGCAAAGTATGGCATGTTGTTATCTAGGTATTGGGGCGCCAAACTTGGAGGATCCCTTCAACTCAACATGATGCATGCTACAATCTTGATATTCGATGGCCAATTCACTTGCTTGTACAAAGAAACAAGGTTGGCATATACTGTACATGACCCACAAAATATGAATAATTACCTGTATATGTCTCCGATCAGGATTTAAGAAACTGTATATTATCTCTCAATGATGATTTAGATGAATGTATAGAAGAAAATTGTACAGAAAAAGTAAAAATAGAAAAGACAGATAAAAATGTAAATAGTGTTGGAGTTTGGAAAATGTATTTCGATGGTGCTTCTTCTTGTGAAGGAGCAGGAGCTGGAGTGTTGTTTGTGGCACCTGGAGACGAGTTCATTATTCCCTTTTCCTATAGATTATAGTGGGACATTGATTATACAAATAATGTATGCGGATATGAAGCCCTGGTTTTAGGATTAGAGGTTGCCAAGAAGTTGAAAATTGAAAATTTGATAGTTTATGGTGATGCGTAATTGATTGTGAAACAAATAAAGCAACAATACCAGGAAAAACACCCAAGGTTGAGGTCCGACAGAAATTATTCCTGGGATCTGATTGAGAATTTTTTCTCATCATTTAATATCCACCATATCCCCAGAATGGAGAATCAACGGGCAGATTCATTGGCCAAAGAAACCGCAACATTTGTACCTCCTATTGTCCTCAAACTGAATTATCACATAGAAATGAGGCACATACCCTCCATACCAAATATTATTCAACAATGGAAAGTCTTCGAGGATGATGAGAAAATCAGACAATTCCTAGAAATGGTGGATGAATTTTCTGAAATGCATATTGATCAGGAAAATCAGATTAATCATGCTTGGATTATGCATGAAGGTGAAGATCCCCAAGAGTTCCAGGATAAGATATCTAATCATCGCATGTTGGTACTGGAAAATAATCAGATCTCTAAAGGTCTGATTCCTTTGGAAAAATTATTTGATCATGATGATATTCCCTTAAAGTCTACTTTGCAGCCTCAGCCTGAAGAGGTTGAATATTGTAACATAGGCACTAAGGAAACTCCTAAGATGGTAAATATATTCCCCCTGAAATGAAAATAAAATATGTCGAGTTACTCAAGAAGTACAAGGATGTTTTTTCCTGGTCTTATGATGAATTAAGAACTTACGACACCACTGTAATTGAACACAAAATTCCCTTAAAACAAGGCGTTAAACCTTTCAGGCAGAAGATCAGACAGATAAATCCCATACTACTGCCTATGATAGAACGGGAGGTGAAAAAGATCCTATATGCGAAGATCATTGTTCGAATTAGATATTCCAAGTGGGTAGCCAATCTTGTTCCGTTTAGGAAGAAAAATGGTGAAATCAAACTGTATGTAAATTTTAGAAATTTAAACAGATCATCTCTCAAAGATAATTATCCATTACCTAAAATGGATCACGTATTGGAAAAAGTGGTCAGAGAAAATATAATGTCTATGATTGATGGATTTTCAAGCTATAATCAAATTGCAGTCCACAAGGATGATAAAGAAAAACCCGCTTTCACCACCCCATGGGGTACCTTTATGTATGATAAAATGCCATTCATTTTGATGAACGCATGAGCCACTTTCCAACAAGCTATGGACATCATCTTTGTCGGTGAAAAAGATAAGTTTTTTTCATTTATCTTGATGATCTAATCATGTTTTCTAAATCTAACGCAAAGCACTTGATACACCTCAAGAAAATGTTTGAGAAATGTCGAAAATTTGGTTTGTCTCTGAATCCCAAGAAATCTCACTTTTCAATGTAGGAAGGTAAACTCTTGGGACATATAGTATCTTGAAATGGAATCAAAATCGACTCGAAAAGGGTTGAAGCTATAGATACTATCAATATTCCTAGGAAAATAAAGGAAATACAATCATTTTTAGGAAAAAATATTTTTTTAAGAAGATTCATCCCAAACTTCGTTGAATTTGTAAAATTGATTACATATATGCTCAAAAATGACAACGAGGTCAAATGGAAAACTGAAGCCAAAGCGTCATTCGAACACATCAAGAAAGTTATAGGTGAAGCATCGGTGTTGGCCAACTCATATTATGTGAAAGAATTCTTGATTTTCTCATTCGCCTTCGAACACACTATCATGACCGTGCTCTTACAAACAAATGATGAAGGTTTCGAGCAGCCAATAACGTTTTTTAGTGACTGATATCCTGTAATCTCTTTAACCAAACTATTTGAAAATATCCTGGCCCAATCAAAAGAATAACCCTCGACCACTGTGTGCATAATGGGCACCCACTGTAAAAAGAAATGGGTTGCGTCTTCTTTCCCGTAGGGTCTACACATCATCATTTCTATATACATTATGTGAGGTTCCAATGAAGAAATTGTGTATACACCATGGGAGTCGGTTATGAACTTTTTAGGGCGAGAGTACCAATCCTTGATTAAGTCAGGAAAGTTTTTTCCATATTGGGCACATTCCTTCTTGTCAAAATATACTAAGAAAATGGCATTCTAAATGAAATTGGATACTGGAGATAATTTGTACATCACCTATAGATGTTCTAGACGGAAAGACCCAACTACGACCTTTTGTGAATTGAAAATGGTTCCGGTATGGATATACACATTCTCCAACCAACTGATCATATCATTGTAAGGAAAGAGCCTAGGCCTCGTCGCTATCTTATGTAGCTCTGACTGGGCAACAATTTTGTATTTGGTAGCTAGGTCCTTCATCTCATCATCACCTTAGTTGTCCGGGAAATTGACCAATTCATACTATAGAATATTGAACACTTGCGTCCAGTATTTAACGACGTCTATGCTTTTGGGTGAGGTGTCGAAAAGGATATTTGTGTTCTAGATCGATCCTTCACCATGCGCTTTAGTTTCTTTTCGAGGAGCCATGGTATCAAGGTCTCAGAGCTCTGTTATCTGTCACAGGAAATGCACAAATTTTATTACCTTGAAAACTTACTGCTTAGTGAAAACGCACAATGAAATTTGAAATTCAATATTCTTTTCCTTTAATTGCGTCGATTTTCCAATACTTCTATTGACGAGGCATTTACTTTTCCTTAATGAATAAGATTTCGGTGGTGGTTTAATATATCACTTGGAATGATTGTTGTAAATCAATTATTAAGGTCATTAATATTCGGGAAAAACACAGACGAATTTTGAATTTATCTGAGTCATTATTTAGCGAAGGATTAATTATGTCATAATCATCGTTAATGCGTCAGTTAATCACACTTATCGTTAAGAAAATTTTGCGACTTCAGATATCGGGATATCCTATGACATTTCAAGGTATAATCCCCGAAATGTGAAATCACGATGTGAAGAATTAAATTTAATCATGTTTAACCCCTTTAAATAATTATGATCAACCTAAGACAGTTTCGTGATTTCACCTATTTGGACTTTGAAAGTATTTTGAGGTAGGATCTCTGAAATGCAAAATCGCGATATGATTAATTAACCGTTAATCATTTTTAATTCTTAGTTAATTTGGTTTAATGCTTAAGATGATTTCGTGACTTCATCTATCAAGACTTTGGAATTGTTGTATGTTGAAATGCCTGCATCACGAAACTCTGAAACCCGATCTTTCAAATGTAGTCTTTGGTTATTTGACTCGTTAACGAGTAGGCGGCTCCAAAATTCTTAAGAGATTAGGATCATTTGATTAAATGTGAGACTTCATCAACGATGATAATTAAGTGCGTGTTGTTTTTATTTAAACGATAATGAAAGCTATTAAAGTCTAAATTTTTATAAATATATATGTGTTCCAACACCCCCCTTTTCCTATTTTTGTCATTTTGGATGNATTATTAGTGACTATCTTCCGAGGGTTGCCGATGGGTTCTATAAAAACATATGACGAGTTAGAAAATGCATTTCTCAGACAATGGGGAGAGAGGAAAGATCACCTTTATTATTTAATTGAGCTCAAAGCTTTAAGAAAGAAAAATTCAGAAATAGTTCTCGAATTCACTTAGAGATTTAATAAACTGTATAACAAAATTCTAGCTGAGGTTAAACCTTCCCAACCTGCAGCAAAGGTGACTTTCATCGGGTCTTTCGAGCCTGACTTTGAATTATTTTTGAGGGAAAGGAGATCTGTAGACCTCACAAGAATGCAGGACGATGCTATAGAAATCGAGTCAAATATGATGGCATCGAGAAAGTTGAAATCTAAAGATGAAACGTGAAATAAAGAAACCAGACGATTCAAAGAACAAGCAGGACCTTCCGAATCTGGGAGGTCTGCGAAAGACAAAATGGATGTCATGGAAAAAATAATTAAAGAATTATCAAACAAAAACTCAAGGATGGAACTGGACCAATCTAAAACAGATCAGTTCACTAGAAAATATTTTAGAAGAAATCCTAACCCTCAAACACAACAAAGACAGATAAAAAATGAAGATAAAAAGATTCAGACCCCCTTTAAAAATGAAAATTTTATAGGAGGAGATGACATGTGAAGCTTTGAAGAGTTAGAGGAAGACATGAATAATCTTAGCGATGATGATCAAGAACCTCATTTGATGAGGCAAGATTATTAAAGGTCTTTAGGCGCATTATACTTGTTTAATGATGATAGCATAAATATTACAAAAGATTCTGCTTATCAAGGAATCACTGAAAATATAATGTCCGAGCTTCAACATAAATATAATTTAAGGCCTAGGGATAGAAATGTCACAACTTCCCAACCAAAGAATATCTTGAAAAGAAGTAAAGCGAGTGAGGTAGCTCAATCAGTAGTTGAAACACAGATTGCCAAGACAAAAGCAGTGGAAATTTTGACTGTCAAAACAAAGACAGCCGAAATGAAAGCAACACAAACTAATAAAACATAAAAAAGGGAGATAGAGATCCCAACTAGAGAAGCCGGAAAGACAATGGAGAGTTTCAATAGAAAATGAGATTAATAAAATCAAGATCCCTGTACCTCTGGTTGAACTGGCAAAAAACCCTACATATAGAAAACATATTGCCAAAATGATAAATTTTTTAGATATTGAAAGTCATGCAGATGTTATAAATTTAGAATATGATAAACCGACTATAATGTTTAGTCCGTATTTTGAAAATGTCAGAGATTCCATCGCTACTTTCTACATCACACTGACTGTGCATGATCATCTACTCTAGAATTGTATGTTAGATTTTGGAGCCTCCCACAATGCGATGCCCAAAGCTATTATGGAAAAATTGGGCCTTGAAATTACCAGACCATACATATACCTGTATTCTTTTGATTCGAGAAAATTTAAATGTATGGGTATGATTAAAGATTTAGTGGTTAATCTTGCACAGATTCCTGTAAAAAGTATTATGATGGATGTGGTTGTTGCTGATATCCTTGCAAAGTATGGCATGTTGTTATCTAGGTATTGGGGCGCCAAACTTGGAGGATCCCTTCAACTCAACATGATGCATGCTACAATCTTGATATTCGATGGCCAATTCACTTGCTTGTACAAAGAAACAAGGTTGGCATATACTGTACATGACCCACAAAATATGAATAATTACCTGTATATGTCTCCGATCAGGATTTAAGAAACTGTATATTATCTCTCAATGATGATTTAGATGAATGTATAGAAGAAAATTGTACAGAAAAAGTAAAAATAGAAAAGACAGATAAAAATGTAAATAGTGTTGGAGTTTGGAAAATGTATTTCGATGGTGCTTCTTCTTGTGAAGGAGCAGGAGCTGGAGTGTTGTTTGTGGCACCTGGAGACGAGTTCATTATTCCCTTTTCCTATAGATTATAGTGGGACATTGATTATACAAATAATGTATGCGGATATGAAGCCCTGGTTTTAGGATTAGAGGTTGCCAAGAAGTTGAAAATTGAAAATTTGATAGTTTATGGTGATGCGTAATTGATTGTGAAACAAATAAAGCAACAATACCAGGAAAAACACCCAAGGTTGAGGTCCGACAGAAATTATTCCTGGGATCTGATTGAGAATTTTTTCTCATCATTTAATATCCACCATATCCCCAGAATGGAGAATCAACGGGCAGATTCATTGGCCAAAGAAACCGCAACATTTGTACCTCCTATTGTCCTCAAACTGAATTATCACATAGAAATGAGGCACATACCCTCCATACCAAATATTATTCAACAATGGAAAGTCTTCGAGGATGATGAGAAAATCAGACAATTCCTAGAAATGGTGGATGAATTTTCTGAAATGCATATTGATCAGGAAAATCAGATTAATCATGCTTGGATTATGCATGAAGGTGAAGATCCCCAAGAGTTCCAGGATAAGATATCTAATCATCGCATGTTGGTACTGGAAAATAATCAGATCTCTAAAGGTCTGATTCCTTTGGAAAAATTATTTGATCATGATGATATTCCCTTAAAGTCTACTTTGCAGCCTCAGCCTGAAGAGGTTGAATATTGTAACATAGGCACTAAGGAAACTCCTAAGATGGTAAATATATTCCCCCTGAAATGAAAATAAAATATGTCGAGTTACTCAAGAAGTACAAGGATGTTTTTTCCTGGTCTTATGATGAATTAAGAACTTACGACACCACTGTAATTGAACACAAAATTCCCTTAAAACAAGGCGTTAAACCTTTCAGGCAGAAGATCAGACAGATAAATCCCATACTACTGCCTATGATAGAACGGGAGGTGAAAAAGATCCTATATGCGAAGATCATTGTTCGAATTAGATATTCCAAGTGGGTAGCCAATCTTGTTCCGTTTAGGAAGAAAAATGGTGAAATCAAACTGTATGTAAATTTTAGAAATTTAAACAGATCATCTCTCAAAGATAATTATCCATTACCTAAAATGGATCACGTATTGGAAAAAGTGGTCAGAGAAAATATAATGTCTATGATTGATGGATTTTCAAGCTATAATCAAATTGCAGTCCACAAGGATGATAAAGAAAAACCCGCTTTCACCACCCCATGGGGTACCTTTATGTATGATAAAATGCCATTCATTTTGATGAACGCATGAGCCACTTTCCAACAAGCTATGGACATCATCTTTGTCGGTGAAAAAGATAAGTTTTTTTCATTTATCTTGATGATCTAATCATGTTTTCTAAATCTAACGCAAAGCACTTGATACACCTCAAGAAAATGTTTGAGAAATGTCGAAAATTTGGTTTGTCTCTGAATCCCAAGAAATCTCACTTTTCAATGTAGGAAGGTAAACTCTTGGGACATATAGTATCTTGAAATGGAATCAAAATCGACTCGAAAAGGGTTGAAGCTATAGATACTATCAATATTCCTAGGAAAATAAAGGAAATACAATCATTTTTAGGAAAAAATATTTTTTTAAGAAGATTCATCCCAAACTTCGTTGAATTTGTAAAATTGATTACATATATGCTCAAAAATGACAACGAGGTCAAATGGAAAACTGAAGCCAAAGCGTCATTCGAACACATCAAGAAAGTTATAGGTGAAGCATCGGTGTTGGCCAACTCATATTATGTGAAAGAATTCTTGATTT
Source organism: Picea glauca (assembly GCA_000966675.3). NCBI lineage: Eukaryota > Viridiplantae > Streptophyta > Pinopsida > Pinales > Pinaceae > Picea > Picea glauca. Next base: position 2,053 of record JZKD02S0072511.1, on the reverse strand, counting down.
TCTCATTCGCCTTCGAACACACTATCATGACCGTGCTCTTACAAACAAATGATGAAGGTTTCGAGCAGCCAATAACGTTTTTTAGTGACTGATATCCTGTAATCTCTTTAACCAAACTATTTGAAAATATCCTGGCCCAATCAAAAGAATAACCCTCGACCACTGTGTGCATAATGGGCACCCACTGTAAAAAGAAATGGGTTGCGTCTTCTTTCCCGTAGGGTCTACACATCATCATTTCTATATACATTATGTGAGGTTCCAATGAAGAAATTGTGTATACACCATGGGAGTCGGTTATGAACTTTTTAGGGCGAGAGTACCAATCCTTGATTAAGTCAGGAAAGTTTTTTCCATATTGGGCACATTCCTTCTTGTCAAAATATACTAAGAAAATGGCATTCTAAATGAAATTGGATACTGGAGATAATTTGTACATCACCTATAGATGTTCTAGACGGAAAGACCCAACTACGACCTTTTGTGAATTGAAAATGGTTCCGGTATGGATATACACATTCTCCAACCAACTGATCATATCATTGTAAGGAAAGAGCCTAGGCCTCGTCGCTATCTTATGTAGCTCTGACTGGGCAACAATTTTGTATTTGGTAGCTAGGTCCTTCATCTCATCATCACCTTAGTTGTCCGGGAAATTGACCAATTCATACTATAGAATATTGAACACTTGCGTCCAGTATTTAACGACGTCTATGCTTTTGGGTGAGGTGTCGAAAAGGATATTTGTGTTCTAGATCGATCCTTCACCATGCGCTTTAGTTTCTTTTCGAGGAGCCATGGTATCAAGGTCTCAGAGCTCTGTTATCTGTCACAGGAAATGCACAAATTTTATTACCTTGAAAACTTACTGCTTAGTGAAAACGCACAATGAAATTTGAAATTCAATATTCTTTTCCTTTAATTGCGTTGATTTTCCAATACTTCTATTGATGAGGCATTTACTTTTCCTTAATGAATAAGATTTCGGTGGTGGTTTAAGATATCACTTGGAATGATTGTTGTAAATCAATTATTAATGTCATTAATATTCGGGAAAAACACAGATGAATTTTGAATTTATCTGAGTCATTATTTAGCGAAGGATTAATTATGTCATAATCATCGTTAATGCGTCAGTTAATCACACTTATCGTTAAGAAAATTTTGTGACTTCAGATATCGGGATATCCTATGAAATTTCAAGGTATAATCCCCGAAATGTGAAATCGTGATATGAAGAATCAAATTTAATAATGTTTAACCCCTTTAAATAATCATGATCAACCTAAGACAGTTTCGCGATTTCGCCTATTTGGACTTTGAAAGTCTTTTGAGGTAGGATATCTGAAATGAAAAATCCCGATATGATTAATTAACCATTAATCGTTTTTAATTCTTAGTTAATTTGGTTTAATGCTTAAGATGATTTCGTGACTTCGTCTATCAAGACTTTGGAATTGTTGTATGTTGAAATGCCTGCATCACGAAACTCCGAAACCCGATCTTTCAAATGTAGTCTTTGGTTATTTGACTCGTTAACGAGTAGGCAGCTCCAAAATTCTTAAGAGATTAGGATCATTTGATTAAATGGGAGACTTCATCAACGATGAGAATTAAGTGCGTGTTGTTTTTATTTAAACGATAATGAAAGCTATTAAAGTCTAAATTTTTATAAATATATATGTGTTCCAACACCCCCCTTTTCCTATTTTTGTCATTTTGGATGTAATTAGGGACATTGTTGTCATTTTTAAAGTTGCAACCTCATTATGTGTGTGTGTGTGTCTGTGTGTGTGTGTGTTGGATAATCATGGGGATGTCACACCTTTCGAACACCCCTCTTTTAGGGTCTATGGTGAACATGGATACTTAATCAAGGGGAATGAAGATAGGTCATAAATATGAGAATTCAAACTCGAATATGAAGGTTCAATTATATCATGATCCAAAAAGGGGGTCACGCACATCAGGTTCAATTATGACATTTTCTTAGAAGAATTTGCAAAAAAAATTAGATATTTGAATTCCTTGGAAAAATATCCAATTTCAAAAA
>JZKD02S0072478.1:9832-25397 GCA_000966675.3 Picea glauca | reverse complement strand
TAGATAGATAATTTTGATCTTCTAGATTAGGGTTGATTACATCTTTATAATACCTTAATTTTATTTTTTCCTCTAACTCTTTATCACACCACATTTTTTCCTTAAATTTTGATTGAACATTTTTTTTAATAGTATCTTTATTCTCCAAAATGGTTTCTTCCATGATTCCCCAATAGTTTAGTCAAGACCGGGCATCTTTATGCCATCCTCGCTTGAGTTGATGGTGGTTATGATTTGATTTTGAAGCAATTTTAGGTAGCCTCTTGACTTCCATGTTGTTTAACTCGTTCTTATACATTAGGTATCTAGTGATAGCCATGATCTCAATGGGGAGAGGCTTGTTTCTACGAGGAGGATGGGATAGGGCATATTTCCTTTAATTTTGAGATAATAGGTTATAAAATTCTTTTGTATTTGCTCTATCTTTCTCCAGGATTCACGAGAGATACTACATCCCCATACTTCACATCCATAAAGAATGACAGGTGTAACAAGAGTCTCAAAGAAGAGTTTAAGGAATTCATATTGTTCACTAATAATCATAAATCTATGTATCGTATATGAGGACATTGGTTAGGAAAATGTTGAGATAAGGATTACCTGCCATGCATTTTATAAGAGCTAAAATATAGTAAACATTCTCCATATGTGAACTTCTTTCAGCATCGATTCTCCATATTTGAACTTCTTTTAGTGGCAATTCTCCACGTCATTATGGACACGTTTTATGGTTTGCATTTATGCATGTTAAGACCTGTTTAAATGGAACTTGTAAACTGCCTGAAAAAAAAACAAATCTTTAAAAATTATGTTGACATTTACATTTTAATATTTAACAATAACAAACAAAAATTTTAGATATAACATAACAATAACATTTAACGATTTCATTATATTTATTTATTAAATTGTAATTTTATAATTAAATTAAATTGTAATTTTATAATTAATAATTTAAATAGGTATTGTTTAATTGTTTTACGAAATGGTTGTTTTTGTTGGATTTCGATAATATATATTTTTTTAAGTAAAAAAGATAGTACCTACTATATTAAGTTAACAGAAAAACATTGACAAAATACACAGAGATCTAGTCGTCCTGAGCCACCAAAAATGTTGTCGTTTTATCGGAAACCAGCATAGTTTGGAATGCAATGAGTCTAGGAAGATAAGCTAAAAAAATTGTTTTTCCCTCTGTCCTGCCCGAAGGAAACCAGGACAGATGGCCATAGTTCAAGTTTACATTTAGCAACAGCATGATGAAACAGAAAACAAACTAGCATAGGAGAACTCAGATACCCAGTGACTTGTCGACATTGCCTTTCTGCCACGTGGATCTGGCTGGGATGGCGAACGACTGCATGCACATTGGACATTTCCTCTTTGCTGGAGCATTGAAGTACGCATCAAGGAGCAAGTCCAGACGTTGTCCCATGAGGAGGGATCTGTGCTCCTGGTCTGCCATGTGGCCTCGGAGTTTTGAACACCAGAGCCAGATGCTCTGCACGAAGGAGTGGACCATGAAAGTCATTATTCCCTGCCTTGTCGAAGGTTTCATTCCCCACTTCCACATTCATCCCTGCTCTGGCCTCGATCACGTTCAGTCCTGCTCTGGCCACGTCCACATTCATCCCTGCTCTAGTCTCGTCCACATTCCTTTCTGCGCATGCATTGTCCCGAGCCTCGTCCCCGTTCGTTGCCTTCTCAGCATGGTTGGTGGGGCTGTAGTCACTCGTCCACGGTATCTCTTCAACAATACAAATTTGGAATTCATCTGCCGGCTCTCCCTTCGGACCGCTTCCAGCCTATATTTCAGGCACCATGGCTTGGGGTTCCAGGTGGTCGCTAAATACTCCAGGTACGATGTTTCATCAACATAAAAGGTTGGAAAATCGTCTGCATCGCCTCCCTTCAGAGAGCTTCCAGGCTCAATTGCCATGGTGTGCGTGCTACGTTCTATCCTAGGCTCAACGATAATGGCATGGAGTGCCAATTGGTCGGCTCGTGCTCTCTGCCGAAGAATGGAAGTTGCCATTGATAGAGCGCACTCCAGGTTCTTTCTCCTTTGCCTCTGTTCTTTGTGGGTCTACCAGGCCGAGCCTCGGCGAGGCCTGCCTCACTTCCTTTTCATTATTGATGAGGGGTGGGTAAAGATACAGAGAGAATGAACCAAAATGAGAATGAACCAGAACTGCACCAGAGCTCCCAACCAACGGGGAGGTCCAAAATGAGAGTGAACCAGCTCTATCTAGGCTCTCCAACTTTCGAATTTCCAAATGACGGCTTCACATGGCTTCCCATTAACCCTGTCATATTGAATGTTGGCTGAGCGAGTGCGTTCGCGCAAGGGAGAAGTCCCTCCTCCGTACAGCGGCTGTAATGGTTGACTACCATCGTAAATGTGGAAGGGATGGGCAGCGGCCTACAACATTTAAGATGTGGCTTGATGCTGAGCCATGTAGCAAGGCATCGCCGCGTGTCACCCCATCCGGGGTGGATTTCAATAATATAAATTTACATAAAATTATTATTTTTTGTTGTTGTTTAAAAGCAATTTTTGAATGCAGAAATGGATTCAACGTTCTGAAAAACCCTTGAAACACTCGAATTATACGAAAATAATCACTCAAATCTGCGGATCTAACAATTTATTACCAAATTTCGAACAAATATCCCTGAATAAAATCACCTAAAAAGAATCATTTCATAAAACATTTAAACTACAACATTTAAATATCATTTCTCAGCACCTACCAATAATCAATGCCATGTGTAATTGCCTTTTACATGTGGCTTTATGTAAACTTGCGAGGCTGACATGGAAGCAAGCCATTGAAAAAAATGTTGTATTAATGGAACCAACAGACCAACTAACTGCACAATAAGTCGTTGCCTCACACTCACCGGCTGGGTGCATTTTTTATGTCTAGGTTATGTCAAATGCAACAAAAAATATATTTTTCCACGTCATAAAAGGACATGTCATTAGAACACCTATTGACCAAAAAACGTTGAAAACGAAAAGCCATATAACTAGATGAAACATGGTCAACCATGTGATCAAACGACGCGGTGATTTATTTCAAATCCCAACATTCTCTTAAATTATTTCAACTTCTTTTACATTATTTTTATTTTGACATTTTTATGCTCATACCATTTTTATTGTTTTTATTTAAATTGTAAAAAATAAAAATAAAAATTGTGTACAAGTTGAGGAGATGGATTTTGAACTCAATAATATGTAATTATAGTTTAAATTTATTTTATCTAAGAAGTATAATAATTATGTTTCAATAATTAAAAGATTGAGGACATGCCAAGAGTTTCACCGTGTGAGATTTTCCCAAATGTTAGGATCGAATAAACACTTTCTTGTTAATTATCAAAGTAGTTTTATCGTTCTTGAAACGTTAAAGATAACTAAAAATGACTTGACTAACAAAACTCTACATCACCAAAAAATTATGCATTATTGTATCTTTGTGTTTATTGCAACATTTTTTTGTATCTAACAATATCTCTGTATATTTCATTGTTATATCTCTACCTTCATTTTGTTCTCAAAATAAATATGGATCAGTGGTATCAGAGCAGGTTGCTCATTGTTGTTTCTTAGTGCATGTCCCCGATGAGGTCAAGGTACAAAGAGTTGGGTCTCGAGCTAGTTTCCCTTGAGGACAACTTCTCTCGTTAGCCCAAGCGGCCTCCCATGGAAAAAGAAAAGAGAGATGCGGGAGAAAAAGATCCCATCAAGTTGTTACTCACGGAAACCCTCGCGCAACAAAGGCATGATATGTTGGAGAATTTCTCCCAAATCCTTCAACGATTGTCGACAATAATAGGCGTGTCTTCGTCAAGCAGTCACTTTGGAGAAGCTACTCCATTCAAGGTACAAGTTAATTTTGATATTCCTATATCTGAAGGTCAGAACGATGTGGATTCTTTGGAAAAATGGTTAAATTTGCTAGAAGGTTATTTATCTATTCCAATTTTTTCCGATAGATAAAAGATCACCTTTGCGCTCCTCAAGGCTCTCCGCCATGTCAAAAATTGGTGGGAAACGTACTCGGAGAAAAATTCCATAGAAGAGTCTGGAATATTTGGGGCCGAGCCCACTTGGGATTTTTTTATGGATGCAGTCAAGGAGAAATATTACCCTATGGGAAAATATGATGACCATTACATGAGATGCACCACGCTACATCAAAATCTAGACCAAATAGTGTTGAAGTTCACAAATACTTTCATACCTTGCACACCAAGATGGGTATCAAAGACTCTGAGAAACATCTGGTTCTGAAATAACACGGGGCTATACAAAGGTACATCCAAACCGAAATGGAGTTTATGAACATCTCATCACTGAGAGTCGCTTATAGATATGTTGTCAAAATCGAGCAAAAATTTAAGTAGCAGAACAAGCAGGAATTTGGGTCTGCAAATCTGCATCAACCAAAGTTTGGTAAAGGCATCCCTAACTCACAGAGAATTCAACCTCAAGATAACCAGTCCAAGCCACAGGAAAAGAAGGGTAACGGGAATATGAAGAAGGACACTGGGAAGTGGTGTGACCTCCACAAAATCACTTGGCACAAAACTGATGAATGTCACTCAAAACAATCATTGGTGGTCAAACTCAAAGAAATAAAGTTGATCCCCGACTTGGACTCTGATTCAGACAACAATAAAAGGAGACAGATAATTGATGCATAACCCACTACTACTATCGTAACCACAACAATCCAACCAAAAGAACCAGAGGATCCTGAGGAGGGGGGGCGCCTTTTCCATTCACATATGTGGGTGAAGGGGAGCTTGCTGCATTTTATTGTTGATAGTGGAAGCCAAATAACCTTATCTCAGCAGAGGTCGTCAAACAGTTGGAATTTCCAACAACACCACACCCACAACCATACAACATCGGGTGGCTTCGTCGGGGATGAGATCTTCATATCAACCAATAATGTCGCCTGCCCTACGACATCAAGGCCCTTCAAGGATGAGGTATTGTGTGATGTCTCCCCACTGGATGTTCTTTTGGGCGAGCCATATATGTGGAAGCACCATCTATTTATGAGTCTCGACCTTGTAGTTTCATTGTTACTCTAGGGGATCATCTCTACAGGATACCAAAGGTAGTTCCGACTATTGTTTCGACAAAACAGTGCAACAAAGTTGTCTCTCATATGAAAAAGTTTAGCTTATTCTTGATTCAGGCGGGAAGTGAACAAAATGACACTATGGCCACTATGGCCTCAGTTCAATCCCCCTCTATCCAGCACAAGCATACCGACAAGATTGAAGAAAATCACAAAGATTCCTTCTACACACAGTCATTTCATGTAGTCAGAATGGTTTAAAATGTCCAACCCATCCAACATCAGGTTCACGACAACCTTCCATAAACCAAGCAACACAACATCTCCAGCAAGGCAAGCAATTCACCAAGGTTGAAATTCAACAAACGCTTTCCCATCTCCCCTGGGAACTCAACGTAATGGATACAATTGTTTCCTAAGGAGGGAGGATTGATCCAGATGGATATCGGTGGCCACCCACCTATTCCAACTGGCTCACATGCATTTTTTATCATTGGCAAGATCGTATGAAAAAGTTATTCCCTTGGGAAGTTGACGTACCAACTACCCCCATCAGGGTCCGCAAACCTTTTGGCATTTCATCTTCTGGGGTTAGGGTTTTGGATTTTATTTATGTTAAAAATACATCTATAGCCTCATTGTAAACATCATTATCTTCTTGAAAATGAGCGTAGCTATCACATCTCTTCTCAGCGATAAGATGCCACCATTCTAGCAAGTCATTCACTTTGTAATTTTATAGTTTATGTACATTCTCTCATTAATAAAAATTATGCATTACTATATCTCTATGTTTATTGCAACATTTTTTTGTATCTCACGATATCTCTATATATTTTATTGTTATATCTCTGCCTTCATTTTGTTCTCAAAATAAATCTGGATCAATTTTAAAATATATCAAATGGATGTCAAATCAAAAATCTTAAATGGGAATTTAGAGGATGAAGTTTATATAGAACAACCTGAAGGATTTATGTTATCAAAAAATCAAGACTATGTTTGTAAATTAAAGAAAACATTGTATGGTCTCAAACAAGCTCTGAGATCATGGTTTTCAAGACTTGATAATCATCTACAATAGCAATGATACAAAAGAGGAGCTACTGAAAACAATCTCTACACTAAAATTGAAAATAAAAATATGATTATTGTTGTAGTATATGTGGATGATATCATCTTCGGAAGCAATTTAAATCCTCCAAGCAAGAAATTTTCTACATAAATGAATAAAGAATTCAAAATGTCGATGATTGGTGAACTAGCATTCTTCTTGGGATTACAGGTCTCACAATCACACAAACATACTCATATCTCAAACCAAATATATTAAAGAAATGTTGAGGAAATTTCAAATGGAATATTTCAAACCTAAGAGTACACCTATGATTACATGATACAAACTAAGCAAAGATGATGAATCACTAAAAGTGGACCAAACCATGTACACATTAGTGATTGGTATCCTATTATATGCAACAACAACAAGACCAGATATCATGCAAGTCGTAGGATTAGTGGTCAGATTTCAATCTGCACCTAAAGAGACACATATGAAGGCAGTTAAAAGGATTTATAGATATCTCAAAGACACCTTGGATTTTGGATTATGGTATCCAAAAGCAGAAGACTTCACATTAACTGCATATATTGATGCAAATTGGGCAGGAAGTATTGATGACAAAAATAGCACCAATGGAGGAACATTCTTCCTAGGAAAATGTCTTGTTTCATGGCTAAGTAAAAAACAACCCTCCATATCACTATCTACAATAGAATTTGAATATATTGTTGTTTCCTCCTACTGCACTCAAGTAATTTGGATGAAACAAACTCTAGAATACTTACAAGTAAAGTATGATCATCCAATTCGTATTAACTGTAACAATACCAGTGCTATAAACATTTCTAAAAATCTTGTCATGCACTCAAAAACCAAGCATATTCCAATTAAATTTCATTTTATAAGGGAACAAGTTTCTCTAAAAATTGTTAAAGTGGAATGTGGATACTAAAGAACAGATTGCAGATATATTCACAAAACCTCTTCCTAGAAGTACTTTTGAAAACCTTAGACAGAAATTGGGGGTAATCTACATATCTAATTAAATTGCACATGCTTCATCAGAAAAAAGAGTACATGGTCAGAGGGAGTATAACCTTAGGGGGAGCAAAGAAATATCCCTTCTTCCATTGTTGTCAAAGGGGGAGAATAAACAGTAAAACCCAGTTAAGATTGAAAATGGGTTTTTACTTTGTTGCCATCAATGCCAAAGGGGGACAATGTTGGACCTAGTGTTATGGTGTTGGAATTGATGTCAAATAGGGTCAATGTGATCATCATTATAAATGGATAATCCAATAGGGATACATACAAGTCACAGATACAGGATTTAATAAGACATGGTTTATTAAAAGAGGCACTGGAAATGAGAAATGTCCCAACAAAAGTATGTTGTTCATCCTTGAAGATATCATTGGAACAACTTTACAATGGAATCTCAAAGAAATTATCACTATGTGTTGTGCTCTAAATGCAAGGAGAAAGGATCAAAGTCTGGTGCTTCAATAAAATACAGTAGGTGTCAAGGGTCTGGTATAAAAATCTCAGCAAGGGAGATGCTTTAGACATCCTTCATCTCTTAGTTATTGAAGAAATTTTCTAAAGAAGATATTATGAAGAGTGACATTTAAAGATCATTGTCATCTATTCTTAAAGTGAATGAAAGCAAGGCCAACTATCTTCTCTCAGGGTGTACATAATTACTATGAGATTTTTTGCTTCCAAGAAGATGGATAAACAAGAATCGTCAATCTATATAACTCAACATTGATCGTTGGATCAAAATGGAAACACAATTGGATGGCCTGAATCAAATCCACAATTGAAAGAGCAGTAAACAATGATGATTGATCGTTGATCGTTGGATCAGAATGGAAGCATGATCTGATGGCCCGAATCCATTTTCGCATTTGAAAGAGCACGGACGTTGATTACAAAAGGCGGACACAAAGTCATATTGTATTAATTTTAAATATCCACATGTCAACGCTAAGTTTTATTACATTTTGTCATGGGATTAAATCGAGTCCATTTTTCAAATGCAAAATTAATAAGGATCGTCCACTCAACTGTTGATTAAAACCAAACCGTCGATTTGATTAAGCACCTAGATAAGCCTGGACCGTCCACTCAAAACTTGATCAAGTCCTAAATGTCGATTTGATTAGCGCCTAGGAATGCATTGTTCGCGCTCGCTCTCAATCACAACTCAAATTCATATGGAGATTTGAAGCAGTTAAAGTGTCAAGATAAACTCATGGTTATAGTGTATGGTCACTTGGTGAAAAGAGAAGTGCCTTCGGGCTAAAGGATAAGAACAAGCCTTGGGTCTCGTCTGTTTTGCTATTGGTCACAATGCTTGGTCCTATGGAAAAAGGGGCCACAAAATTAGCACCTACCCAATGTTCGATACATGAAAGGGACCAAAGAGAAAATTAAATCTTGAATCTAATCTATTGAATAATCGAGGACGTAGCGGTAGAACAGGATTGAAATAGAATAGTCAATACATACCTGTGATTGACTCATAAGGTATGCAAATTATACAGCTGCAAATGGACTTACAAACTGTAATTGAAGAGCTTGTTACAAAGAATAATAAACAAAGGAGGAAATATGATCTTAATGAAAATGACAACATTATTGTTATTGTATTAATAAAATGAAAAGGCACATTGGTTCATTTTCTCTTTTACAAAGAGACACGTTAGTTCAATGTCATACACCTTTTTGGGAGACTATATAAACAGAGAAATATGGTAAAGAAGAAGGGGGTCTCAGTGAGCTAATTCAGAATATAAAAACAAAGGCAGAGTCCAAGGAAGAATTTGACATCTGAAACATACACATGAAGTGAGGGTGGAAGGGAGGAGCAAGGGAGAATTGGATTCTTCTACAGGTTGGAGCCTGAACAATAGGGAGTTGCAGCTTCCTCAAGTTGGTGATTGAAAACATAGGATTGGAGTCCTCTACATGTTGGAGCTTGAACAATAGGGAGTTGCAGCTTCCTCAAGTTGGTGCTTGAAAAATAGGGGATTGTGTCTCCTTGAGTAAGTGCTCAAAAGAAAGGAGATTGGTGTATCCTATAAGTTGTATCTTGTAAAAGAATATAAATTTTATGATTGTTACATTTAAAATTTTGTGTGTTGTACTTTCTTATGGATCAATTGTTATGGTTAATAATTTTAATAATTAAAGAATTGATTAAAATTGTGAAAAAGAAGCAATATTGATTCACCTCCCCTCTCAGTATTGACAAACATTCCAACAAAAAGAAACTAAAAGGATACTATGGTATGTCTGAGGCACAATTCAGTTTGAGATACATTAAATTTCATGGGGGACTCATTTGTTGGTTAGTTTCACTAATTTAGATTGGGTCGACGACCCTGATAATCGAAATTCTACTGCAAGTTATGTTTTCATCCTTGGTTCTAGACCTGTCACTTGGGATTGTCAGAAACATGCCATTGATATTTCTTCAGCAGAAGCATAGTACCAAGAAGGGGTTAATGCAAGTCAAGAAGCCTTGTGACTTCGACAGATCCTTTCATATTTTGGATTCTATCAACAACATCTGACCACCCTCTAATGCGACAATTAGAGTGCCATCAAGCTCACCAAAGATCCAATTCAACATCAATGCAACAAACACATCAAGCCACACATGCGCTTCATCAGAAAGCTCATTCATGATCGAGTTATTGAAGTGCTCTTTTTCCCTACAAAATATCAAGTTGTAGACATTTTCACAAAGTCTCTTACAGAACAGAAGTTTTCCAAACTTCAATCTATGTTAGAAGTTTAGGAAGTTGTCATTAAGGGGGGATAGGATCTAATTCCCCCTTCCTTATCCTCTTGTGTGGCCTTTGTAAATCATTCAATCCTATCCCTAAGTTGTTCTCAAGGGGGGATGTTAGGATATTTATGTTGGTTTTTCAATTAGCAACGTTTAAGCATGAAGTTCATTCCATTTTAGCATTTTACTTAAACCATAAACAATTTGTAGCAACCAATATCACAAGAAGAAACACCATGCACAAGTACACAAGAAGTATCCTGGGCAACCCTTCTCAACAAGGGAAGAAAACCTAGCCAAAATCCTTTGTTATATTCTTCAAGAGAAATACCTTCACCACCAAGAAAACCTAGCACACAAGAGGGTGCTTGCAAACACTATAAGACTAGCGCCCAAGAGAGGTGTGCACTTTTCCCAAGAATATGTACCTGCTAAAATTTCCAAACTCACACAAAAGATATGATTCCTCAATGGGGAATCTACCTTTACTTATATTAGACTTGTCATGTCAACATAAGTGTTTATTGGCACAAGAGGGATGACCTCTCTAACTCACAATATAATTAATAATAACCAGATTAATTATATTTTACATTAAATAACAATTGCATTAAGGTGGGGCTGACCTGTACCCTTTACATTACAATTAGGGTTACAGGCAGGTCTGACTCTTGAACAATATAGAAAGGGATATCATACACCCACTAGTGCTCAGCCACTAGGGGCACATCCATAGGGATGTCCATATATCTATCTCATTGCATTACACATGAGAACCACTCTCACTAGTGCTCATCCACTAGGATCATGTTCACCTGTACTCGTCCACGGGCATGTCCACTCAATAGATCTTTTGTCCCACTGCATTACACAGGAGAGTCATCTAGAGTTCATCATCTCAACTCTCTGCTCAGAGGAGGTTAATACATCATCTTCATCTCTGTCTCATGGCGATGCACCCAACTCTATGGGAATTCATGCGTTCACCTTGTGCTAAGCCACAAGCATTTCCAACTCTGCAGATCTCCTTTCTCACTGCGTTACACAGGAGAATCATCTAGAGTTCTTATCAAATCTCTGTAAGGAGGAGGCCATCTCTACGTTCCATCTCTGTCTCATATAGGAACCACACACCCTTCTCAGGGGCTCTCTCTCAGGTTTGTGTCCTAGTGAATGTTTCACGTGATTGTAATCATCAACACTCCCTCTCAGCTAGGGAGGCATTATTCATCATGAAAAGTCTCACAAGAATGTACTTTGAACTTTTTCTTGGTTGTAGTCATCAACACTCCCTCTCAACTAGGGAGGTATTCTTCACCAAGCTATTTTGGTGAAGGTGTCTGCAATCTGCTCATGTGTAGAAAGGTACTACATGTGTACTATTTTTCTCTGCATCATGTCTTTGATATAAATATATTTTATCTCAACGTGTTTCGATCTATTATGAAAAAATGGGTTCTCAAGGAGATTTACACACATCTTTGGTTATCATCATAGAATCCATCTCATGATCAAATAAATCTATCAGAAGCTTGTGAAGCCACATTGCTTCACCCATTGGATGCTATATAGTCTGCTTCTGTGGTACTCAAGGCCACAGAGTTTTGTTTCATGTTGCATCAAGAAACCATGGAAAAATTCACGATAAGACAACAACCGAATGTGCTCTTCTGATCCACTATACTCTCTTCTCAATCTGTATAGGCATATCCCTGCAAACTCAATTTCACACTTGGAGGCATATCTCAGGCCAAATATAACTGTGCCTCGTGTATATCTCAATACATGCTTTACTTTTATCCAGTGAGTCTGTCTCGGTTGGCTCATGGATTGACTAAGAATATTCACTCCATAGTATGAATCAGGTCTAGTGTTAACCAGATACATCAATGATCCAATTAGATGTGGATCAATATCGTCTGAATCATCATCATTCATTTTCTTCAAATCCATCACGGTGGTTTTGCATTCTGTCATATTGAACTTGTTTAATATTCCTCTTGCATATTTTTCTTGACTCGGGAAAATGTCATTGGTTCTCTATCATACTTCCAAGAAATAGTGCATCATACTCAGATCCTTCATCTCGAAATCAAAATTTAAGGCTTTCTGAATAAGTTATCAAAATTAGGCTCTCATCACCAACATTGTAATAATGTAGGTTTGGATCAGAAACACGCTTGTTGAAACCCAAACTTAATCAAGAATCCATCCATCTGATATAGTTTCCAACTCATGGTAGTACGGATGGAAGTGTATCGGGCTTACTGGTTCAAGTGTATCATCATAGACAACTCCCTCTGTTTGTGAGAATCCTCTGGCTATTAGATCTTGGTTTGTATTTCTTGACACTTCCATCAGTTGGATGCTTGATCTTATAGATCCATTTAGAATTCACCGCAGACTTCCCTTCTGGTCTCTGAACAATATCTTATACATCATCCTTTAAGATATATTGGTATTCTTATGTTATGACATCTTGCCATACTTGTTCTCTTGTTGCTTCGGAAGTTCAGAATCAATGAAGTGGCTCATGACTGAAGGATATATTTGAAAAAATATTTTTCTTTCTCAAGGTGTCCCTTGAGGGACTTCTATGTTTTGTTGCCTTCTAGCAGGGTTTTGTTGACCCTAGGCATGCCTTTTATGACCTATTGTAATATCTCTGGTCATATCAACTGGAGTAGCTGAATTTGCTAGAATATTGTATGTCTTCCTCTGAAATGCTGAAGGTATTATCTCTTTAATCCTTTTATTTTGTTTTGACTCCTTCTAAGTCAAGTAACTCTCTCTGAAGTCTGAAGGAAGGGGATCTTCTTTTATTTTTGGTTAGATATTTTATGTATTCTTGACCAGCATAATAATCAATCAAATAATATTTGGACTCCCATACTAGGGATAATGGTCCAAGTCTTGAGGGCTCACATACTGGAGATAATACCCTTCATTTATTAAGAATGCAATCAACTATAAAATTAGAAATCAAATGATTTACTTGGGTTTGTAGTCATGTTTAGTTCTGAGTTTTTTCTTAGAGGAAGTACTTCTCCTCTCTCTTATAGTTATGCTTTTGAGGTGGATCTGGATCGATGTCAGCAGTGGAAGCATATTGTCTTCCCTTCTTCCCGGTTGGAAAATTTCTTGCATAGTGTCCATATTTGTCACATTTGAAGCACTGAATTTCTGAAACATCTCTTCTCTGATTATGACCTGTGGTTGATGAATACTTCTCATCTTTGAATGTTTGTCTGAAGTTTCTTTTGAATCTTCCTCCTTTCTTTGTATGAAGTGAAAGAGCATGATTTTCATCAAGGGAGTCTTCCACTCCTCTATTTCTAAGTCTAAGTTCTTCTTGAGTACAGTCTGTCCACAGACAATCAAAGGTTGGTAGACTTTCTCTTCCACTAATACTTTGAAGAAAAGGCTCCCAATGTTTTGGAAGGTTGTTGAGAGTGGATAAGACAAGTTCTCTGTCGAACATGATTTCTCCAATGGCTTCTAATTGTTCTTTAATCTCTGATGTCTTCATAAAGAAGATAACAACTATATCACCCTTCGTCATCTTGGTACTTTGAAGTTGGCTCTTCAAGGTAAGAGTGTTGAAATAATGTAACTACAAAGTGTATTCTTATTATTATTTGACATATTATTCATTGGATCAATCCCCATTGTGGATTGATCATGTCGGCTATTGTAAAAGGACCATATCCCCTTTTGCGGATTGGTCATAATGTAATTGTAATAGGCAAAAGAAGAAGTCGGCCCCATAAGATATTTAAGAGGCCCCAGAATATAATAAAGGTGGTTATAACCACCCAGTTTGAGAAGTCGGCCCTGCCAATGAACAGACACTTCACACGTGCCAGATTTGTATAAATAAGGAGGCTAGTGCCTCACTTAGACACACACCTCACTTGCTCATTTTGAGAGACAAGTTTCGGAACTACAGTTGGAGAAGAAAGAGAGAGAGTGGCGCATCTTTGGGAGAGGATCTTATGTATTAGCTTGAGTTATCTCTTGGCATTGTATTGGCTATTTATAATAAGGAAGTTTTGCTGGGTTTTCTCCCCCTAGAGGGTTTCCCAGGATAAATGTTGTGTCTCTTGTGATTGTGTATTTCTCAGTGATCTTGTCTTATGTTATTGTTATCTATTGAAATGCAAAGAACTATAATAATGGCTTAAAAATTAACATGGTATCAGAGCCAAGATGAAGAGAGCATCTTTCAAAAGAGAAAAGTGAAAAACGTCACTGTTGTCGTACATGCAAATTAGGTCTTTTTGTTGGTGAGGTATTTCATCCCTAAAACCATCTAGAAAAGTGTGCCCTCCCTCAGGGATCATTTTGGCACCTTTATCACACCTTTTCAGTGGCTAGATCTCTCAAAAAGTGAAACCCTAGTTTTACAAAGAAACAGAAAACTAGAGTACCAGAAGTACTAGAAGTACTAGAGTACCAGAAGTACCAAAAAACCTGAAGCACCAGTCTAGAAATCCGCAAATCAAGTTTGAGTGGGTTAAATTTGGATTTTCAAAAATCTGACTGCACCAACTTACTCGTCTCAGCTCAGCGCATCTATCCCTTAGATCATAATTTCAAAATTCAAAGTTTGAAAAATTAGGGTTTCCTCATAAAACCCTAAGTTGCAGTTGTAGTTGCAGTCTCAGAACCAGTTGTAGTTGCAGTTGCAGCCATACTACCAGTTGTCGTCACCCTTGAAGTTTTTAAATAGATGGTAATGATTACCGCTGCTTCCAGATGGTTCCACCACTTGCAAATGCTATCAGAGGTATGTACTCACATATGTTTAAATGGTTAAAATTTAAAGAGTATTTGTAGGAGAAGGGATCTCTTGCCATAGATCCAAAAGGATCTCAAGATCCAACACATTCAGAGAAATGATGCAACCCAGGTGTGATTATTCTGATATGCATCCATTTGTTATATTGATCAATGTTGTATCATTCTAAAATTTTCTGAGTCAAGGTATTAGATGGATTAAAAGTTGAGATCATAGAGATTATCCTCTAACCCAACCTTCTGTCAAGATGGCGTATTGTCTTAGTATAGAAGACAGGTTGTAGAAAGCACTCGTCATCTTGAGTGAAGGAGACTCGAAAGAAAAGCACGCAATCATTCCTGAGGACAAGGCTCCAGGTTTGATTAATCAAGTTGATAAGATTCAAAGGTACACATGACAAGTTGATGACTATAGTTGAGATAACATTGTTTGTAAAGTATTATACTTGATAGCATGTGAGAATATAGAAGTAAATGCTTTGCCTGATACAACTAACACCTTCTCTAGGAGAAACCTCGTGTGTTAGTTCTAGGTTGCCATGGAGGAATGTTTGATCACAACACTATGAGAGTGTTGACCTCATTTTCATATTGTATTCCGTACCTTTAATCTTTGCTTTAGACAAGTTACAAGTGATAGCTCTAAAGGAGCTACTGTGATGATTGTTCGTACTATTTCTTTATATTATCAAAAGGATATTATTCTTGCTTGTTGTTTTGTTGACCTTGCTCCAGGTCACAGGTAATAACCCTAAGGAAGCAATAGTGAAGGTTGCAAAATTCCACGTGCTAAAGGAGAAA
>JZKD02S0072423.1:5336-15822 GCA_000966675.3 Picea glauca | reverse complement strand
TGTGGAAGAGATTGAGATACCTTGAAATTTCCAATTTTTTATACCTCTCTAATGGCTCTATTGAGTCCTTCTACTACCAAAAGGAAGAGCAGAGGGGACAAGGGGCATCCTTGTCTCAATCCATGTTTTGTTGAAAAGGATGGAGAGGTTGAACCATTTACTTATACACTATAATAACTATACGAAGTGTGTTTTAATTAATACCCATGATTTTTTCCCCCTTGGACCCCCTCTTAGACCTTCTCGTAGACCCTCTCATATCTTATGGAAACTTAACCCCCTTTACTCTATCCATGTCCATCTTCATTTTGCGTTACATTTTATTTTATTATCATCAGATACAATGTTTACATATTACATATTTGGGCCCACGACCATACATCATATTAACATTACATATCGCTAATATAGGGATTAAAAATGGGGATGTTACATTCCCCTCAGCCTAAAAATTACACCATCCTTGGTGCACAACACCATACTGGAATACATATACAAAATTTACATCATAGTACTTGGTACTTTTGCAAGTGCACAACTGCTACAATAATTCCAAACAACAATCTCTCATTCCCCTCAACCTGCAAAAGTGAAAGAAGTGTACCCCCTTCTCTTCATCGTAGTCCCTCAATTTGTACCACTTCCTTTCTAGGGATCCAACATATATCAAATAGGAAGTCTCAGATATGTGTCTCCAGGAAATCTAGCTACCAAAATGGAGCCTTACACACATATGTACAAATGTACATTCAATTCTCTTCAAAATTCACAAAAAATTACATGTACTCCTCCCACATGGTCTCCTCATTCTCCCATGTAATGTTTGTGGGACCGTAGCATCTCCATTACACCTTTTACCGAGATTATGGATTTATTCCTGAGAACTTTCATTTTCTAGTCTAGGATGCAGGCTGGTTCCACACGAAAGTTCCCTTCATGGTCCACCTGGACCACAACCCAATCAATTATGTGGTTAAGATCAGGAATATATTTTTCTCATACATGTTAGGAGTCTCTAAGGTTCAGAAGATTGAAAAAAATATTACATTCCAAGTGGCCATTCTCCATACCCTCAAAGAAAATTTGGTCATGGCTAATAATTTATTGAATAAAAAAGCAGTATAGGGTTGTTATGAATGTAAATTTCTTCAAGCGGACCAGGTGTTTCTTCATTTACAATCGTATAAGAAAACATCACTCAAAGTTGAACATTGTCATAATCTTTCTCCCAAATTTTATGGTCCTTATATAATTGTCAAGCAGGGAGGGTGCCCGGCCTACCAATTGTCTTTGTCCAATCATTCTAAGCTCTATCTTGTCTTTCATGTCTCCTCCTTAAAGAAATTTATTGGAACTAAGATCCAAATTCGAACCAGTCTACTTGAGTTTGATGAAGAAGGTTCCATTTGGTTGCAACCACAAGTTGTCTTGGACCAACGATATCGCCATCTCCATCATTGAGCCATCAAGGAAGTGTTAGTTTAGTGGAAATATACAACTCTATAACATGCGACCTAGGAGTCGACCACCATTCTCCAAAAATTTCCTCATCGCAAGCCTTCAGAATAAGGTTGTTATTCAATGGGGATTGCATGTTAGGGACCTAACATCTCTAACCTCTCACGTAGGTAGAATAATATATTTTCCATGTGCTAGCACCGGAAGTTACCCTTCATATTGCAGGAAAGGCAAGCTCGGTACCCATCAGAGGTTTATGTCACATGTTGGTTATAAAAGGGTCAAATGGGAGCAGTCTCATGAAAGTATAGTCTTAAATCAGAAAAACTGGGCTGGTATGCACAGATAGGTGAGGTCTTGATCTAACTTTAGTCAGTAAGTTGTAGTAAGGGTGAGTAGGAGGAAGAAATTTGAGAATAAAATGTAAAGGTTTTCTATGAACGTCTGGTATTCCAACAACCTAAGGAGGAAAAACTCAGAAAACAAGATCTTCTTTGATTCAGAGCTTCAGGAAACTAAAAAAATTATGAAAACACTGTAATCAAACATCCACTACAACACAGTCACAATAATCCATGTGAATCCTTCAATCATGAACATTCAGTATCAGATGCATAATACGATGTAGTAAGAAAATATGACTTGGATTAAACAAGAAGTATCAAATACAGACACATAACCAGAAGGCAAAGGCTTTACTAAAACTTTACAATACAAGAGATTTTCTCTACCATCGACCCTAACAAAATATCAAAACTGAGTATTTATACTCAAAACAAATTTCTCCCTTTAGAATCACATTCTAGTCATTTCATTCAAGTCTTTCCATCTGCATCTTCTTCTGTCAGACTGCACTTGCATTCTTCTGTCAGATGCAAGATCAAATCGATATGGGTTTTACAATAAAATCCATGACAAAGAACTTTCGGCTGATAGTCTGTCCTCCATGACCATATTTTCCATGCCTTCCATTTATTTTGTGAAACGAGGTTTCAACTACATTTCCCACTTTCATTAACTGCTTTTATTGGGATCAGGACAAATCCTGACACCCATGAATTCTCTAGGTGATCTCACAACTCCTTCAAGTCAAAATTGGCACCTCGAGGCCATAAGGATCCTTCTCTGTGACCAACTCGGGTGCTCTAATATTTTGCATAGCTCCATTCCCCTGCCCCATATGACCGTGGGTTGTGACTTCGTGCTTATCCATATGAAATATTGGGATTTCGCATTTCAAGAGTTTTCACTCCCCTTGACTCCAAATATCCCGATGCTCGAAATCACGAAACGGTCCACCTGGATCAACGGTCTGACTTTCTTAGGATTTGACGGCCATGATAGTTTCCTTAAACAACTATAGCCACCTGCTTCTTGAATGGGTGCTTATCTTTCTTTTGGCTCCACTTTCCATATGACCCCACCTTGTGACTGTGAGCTCAACTCTTAGGCGCATCGTGATTTCACATTTTGCGAACTCATGATGCACTCCATGCTTGAAATTCCAAGTCACGAAAATGTGACCTCCTAGATTGGTCGACACACATCTCTTTACATTGGATGACTCAGATCATATCGACATTTCGGGGCTAGGGATGTCGGCATCTCTCACTTCTGCCTTGCTGAAATGGATTTCTTCATGGCTCGGATCTGACACCACGTGTCCTGCTGAATGGGCGGCCCTGATTATTTCACGACTTCGTGTTTCACAAGTTCTTATGACTCAACCCTTTGACTACTCCATCCTGTGAGTCAATGAAACATTGATCCTGGATCGTGCATCCTTCCCAGTATCAACAACTAGGATGGCCTCGTGATTTCAGAACTCTTGATGATGCTAAAGTTGGCCTAACTTTATATCTTGATTACTCGATGGTCATACATCTAATCTTCCTGATGGATATTAGCCTTTGGAAATTGATCTTTCTCCCTCACTTGATTTTCTTTTATATTAGATTACTTCAAGTGTTGCGGTTGGTGCTCAGGACTGCGGCCTGTGAACAATTTCTTGGATGACCGGTTCAAGGCTCAGGAAAGAAGAGGACCAATGATAGAGGTAAGAGAGAAGAGCTCGACTTTAGGGAAAACAAGAAGGCTTAGGGACGATACTCTTTAGGCAAGATGACAAGGGAAACAGTTCAATTAAATAGAATAAGGCAACAAATAAAAACTATAAGCTTAGAATAAAAACTTACAATTGGGTTTGCCATCAGTGGAAGAATAGGAAAAATTACAGACCTAGGTAGAAACCCCAAACCCTTAAGGTTTGAACAATTTTATGTGATAACGTTAGGCTCCATGGGGGATAGAGTCCTCCTTGTGAGGCTCTAAGAACTCCTTCTACGGCTTTAGTGCCTTAGTGTTGGGTTGTGGAGTCTTCTATTAAAAACAAAACAAAATAAACACAAAACATGAATGGTATTTACAATTATGGGATGCCAACTAAGGATTTAAAAAAATATATTTTCAAGAAGTGCCCATTTATAGGGCTACCAAAGACTTTGTCTCTATCCAAATCCTGCAACCTATAAGTGTTATTTGGGAACTTCTGAGAGATTCCGAAGGGGCCGATCCAAGGGATTCAAACTTGTTATGCTTTCCCTTGTCTTGTCTAGGCACATCCCACTTGAATACTAGATCACCCCGCTGGAAATCCTCTTTATTGACTTTCTTGTCAAAGGTCTACTTTATTTTCCGCTGAATGTCATGCGCTCTTCCCATCGACTTGTCTCTATTATGTTGTACTTCTACTAGATGATAAATTCTCCTGATCATGTCATCGACCTCTTCTTGACAGTCTTGGAATAATTTCACTACAGGCAGGGAAAGATGAGAAGGGAACACTTCTTCAATCCCATATACAAGTTGGAATGGAGAGATGCCTAAGGATCTCTTTGTTGTCACTCTATCAACCCACAGAGCAAATTTAAGCTTTGAATCCCATGATTTCTTATTGTCCTCTAGGAGTCTTTTGATAATATTGATAAGGATTTTGTTAGAGGATTCTACCAATCCATTGCCTTGGGGATAGTAGGGGGTAGAGTGAATCAATGCAATGTCAAACTTCTCACAAAAATTGTTCAATGGTCCAACTTTGAAAGAACCAGCATTATTAGTGACAATTCTATTCGAACAACCAAACCTTGCCATAATATCTTCAAGAAAACCAATGATCACTTTATGAGAAGCGTTCCTTGTGGGGATAGCTTCTATCCACTTGGTGAAATAATCTGTTGCAGCTAAAATCCATTTGTGCTGACCACTTGAAGCAGGATGAATTTTTGAAATAAATTCTAGGCCCCAGTGTTGAAAGGGTCTCGAAGCTAGTACCAAATTTAATGGCAGAGACTTGAGCTACTTCTTCCCAGAGAATTTTTGACATTTGATACAGGCCCTGATTTTCGCATCGACGTCAGTGAATAGAGTAGGCCAGTAGTACCCAGCCCTGGGAATTTTGTAGGCAGTGGTTTTCTAGAAGTGATGTCCGCCACATAGGCCGCTATGGAAATCCGACATGGTCTTTTGGGCCTCTGGTAGGTCTAAACATCTCAGAATCACTCCCATAGGGTCTTTCTAATACAAAACCTTCTCAATAAGGAAATATTTAATTGCTTTGAGCTTAAGGGCTCTTGCCTTGCTTTTTCCCATACCATCAGGGGGCCTTAACTCTTGAAAAAAATATATAATGTCTCTATACTAGGTGCATTCTGCCAATGGAGGGTTGTCCCGAGGACTTTTATCAGGTAACTCAGCCTGTTGATTTTCTGAGCAAGTGTTGATGAAGTCAACCCCCAAATCTTTGTAATTGGATTCAACCAACATCTTGGCTAAACCTTGGCATTTAAATAGTTTGGTGGGTTTTATTTCTAGATCAAATTCAAGGATTTTGGTAATCCACTTGCTCCTTCTCATGTCTATGTCAGGCTGAATGAGAATTTCCTTCACGGAGGCTAAAGGAACATATGCAATGATCTTCGAATAAAAAACATAGACTCTGGAAGCTTTGAGAGCTTTCACCAAGGCATAGGCCTGCTTCTCCATGATGTCGTATATGATCTATGCATCCCTCAATGCACTGCTGAAAAAGGAAATAGGCTGCTCCAGCCCTGCCTCACTCCTTTGTAGTAAAACGGTTGCCATTGTATCAAATGAAGAAAAGGAGAAAATAAAAAAATCCTTGGAGTAATCAAGACAGACTAGCACATGTGATTCAGTCACTTCCTTTTTTATTTGATTGAAGGATTCTCTGGATTTGACAGTCCATTTTTCTTCGTTCCCCTTCATGGGCATGGATGTGATATGCTTCACCAATTCAGCAAAATTTAAAACAAACCTTCTCAAAAAAATTATTTTGCCGAGGAAAGACTGGACCTCCTTCTTGGATCTGGGAAGCGACAAGGTTTGCATAGCTTCAACCCTTCTTGAATCAATCCTAACTCCCTCAGTTGATACAATGTGTCGCAACAATTTTCCTTCCTTCATGGAAAATAAAGACTTCTTGGGATTTAGGGAGAGACCAAACCTTCTACATTTCGAGAAGAATTTTCTCGGATGTTGAGAATGTTCTTTATCAGATTTGGAGAAGACTGTTATGTCATCCAGATACATGACCAAAAATTTATCTCTTTCCCCAATGAATGTGATGTCCATGTCTCGTTGGAAGGTTGCTCCTGTGTTCATCAAGCCAAAGGGCATTTTGGCATACATGAATGTGCCCCAAGGAGTGGTGAAGGTTGCCTTTTCTTTGTCTTCAGGAAGGACAAATATCTGATTGTAGCCAGAAAAACCATCAATCATGGATATCCTAGATGCACCTGTCACCCTCTACAACATGTGTTCCATTTTTGGCAAAGGGTAATTGTCCTTCTTAGAGCTCCTATTCAGATTTCTGAAATCGACACAGAGTCTGATTTCTCCACTCTTATTTCTCACTGGGACCAGGTTGGCTACCCACTCAGAATATCTCAAAGGTACAATGATTTGGGCATCCAACAACTTATTTACCTCATTTTCCATAATAGGCAACACGATAGGATTTATTGATCTTAATTTATTCCTAAATGGTTTGGCCTCCTCTCTCAATGGGATATTATGCTCGATAATGCTGGTGTCATAAGTTATGAGGTATTCATAGGTCCAAGCAAACACATCAATGAATTCCTTTAATAACTCAATATATTTGGCCCTCTTCTCCTTCGACAAGCTACTCGACAACTTAACGAATTTTGGGTTCCCCTTTGTGCCAATATCTCACTCAGCCACATCAAAATCCTCGCTTGAGTCTTTAAACTTTATTGACACATCATTTATATCAAATAATATCTCCAAAGGAACTAGTCCCTTTGGGATATGACTGTTGGGAAGATGAACAATATGATGATCAACAATTTTTTTCAGAAAAGCATCAGGGTAAGGATCTGTTTTAGAATCTAGATCTTGATCAATATGTAATGCTGAAAACTCATCAACAGTATCCAGGAATATTTTTATTTCAAGATCACCCTCAAACAATTTCCAATGCTTGACATTGTCAGGTGTAGAGGGTCTGTATTTCACTTCTACATCATACCCGAGTTTAGGTGGTAGAGGGGCTCTGAAATGGATCGTTGAAACAGCCAGAGAATCAACCACTGTGTTTTCCTCTCTGGGAATAAATGAAATGTTGAAAGCCAAGAAAAAGATATCAACCATATCCCACACTTCATTTATGTAACTTCTAATCCGAGGATGCTTGGACTAAAAAGCATTTTTTATTTGTTGGACAATCAACTTAGCATCCCCGAACATTGCTATCTCTTCAATTCCCATATCTTTTGCAGCCCTCAAACCTAAAACAATAGCTTCATACTCTGTCACATTATTGGTAGTTTCAAACTCTAATTTGTATGAAAGGGATATGGTTTCTTGACAAGGTGACACAAAAACCACTCCGGCACCAACAACTTCCTTAGAAGAGGCTCCTTCGAAGAACATATTCCACACAGAATTAGTTGGGGGAGGTATTTTACGAAAATAAATGGGTGGCTTTCTGATTTCAAGAGGAGTTTCAGGGGCATCGGTGAGCTGCAATAAGTTGGATCCCAAATCAGTGTCAATGGAAAATATAGGATGATTGGTGGGGTTCGCTTCATCACTGATAATGTAGGACAATTGAGCCTCTCTATACAGTCTTCTATGCTACCCTCTGAACATTGGAACGGTAGCATACATGAGGTCCATGTGCAATGTTCCTTCGAGTCTTTTAATCCACGATATTGACAAGAGCATGCCAAACTTGGGAGGAACATCAACCACCATGATATCCATGACCACACTCTTCATGGGAAATTGAAACAAGGCTACAACCAGATCTTTGATGACCCCAAGACATTGCATTCTGCTCGAATCAAACGAATATAAATCATGATAGGATTTTTTGATTTCTAATCTGAGTTCTTCCATGACAGTTTTGGACATGAGATTATGAGATGCCCCTGAGTCCATCAAACAGTTATGCAACACCTTATCATGTATGTTCAATGATGTGTAGAAAGGAGGGGATAGATCATCTCTATATTCTACCATAGGACCTAAGATGACTGCTAGTTTTTCATCTTGAATATTTACTGAGTCTGTGGAATGGCAGGATGGCTAAGACTACAACAAATTGGAGAGGGATTTTTTGAAATCTTCGTGCTTAATTATCTCTGAAAGGGGCACAAGTATCCTGATATTTTGAATTTCATGCTCAAAACTAAAAGAGGAAAGGTGTTTCAAAATTTATCTCACTTCTGGGACGGGGTCTTTAAGTATTGATGAGGGGTCCTGAGCTTTCTTTCCTTTGTTGTTGTTTGTTGCAGCTTTAGAAGGCTTCTCTGCTCTGGGAGATGGAT
Organism: Picea glauca; assembly: GCA_000966675.3. Lineage (NCBI taxonomy): Eukaryota > Viridiplantae > Streptophyta > Pinopsida > Pinales > Pinaceae > Picea > Picea glauca. The sequence goes on along the minus strand of JZKD02S0072423.1, from coordinate 7,492 downwards.
CAGGGACATCAGACTTCCCTTCTTTCTTCTTAGACCATAGGTTGTATTTGTTGGGACCATTATTTTCCTTCTCCCCCTCACTAAACTCATTTATTTGACTGTCTATAAGGGACTCCTTGTATGCAGATTGAGTTAAATGGGGAAAAAGGGAGGTGTCTACAATACAATGAATTCAAGGTCAAGCTCTTCTTCTTCTCTTTCCTCATTAGCAACAAGGTTATTTTGGATGGGGGTTTGAATTTTCTAATCATCCCTATCTCTGCTTCGAGGCTCTGTTGGAAGTATCTGAGGGGTATTGTTAATTGTCCTCCTGAAGTTGCCTCTGTTATCATTATTTGGGACATTCTTATAACCTTGCTTCTCTTCGAATTTCATCTTTTCCATTTCTGCAGATAGGGACTTCACCATTTTGGTCAATTCATCTACTTGAGGGTGAGATGTAGAAGAATTAAAGGTTTGGGCCTTAGATATTCCTCTTCCTCTGTCTCTGTCAGCTTTTATCCTAAGCCTATCAACCGCCAACACATTGGATTCTACTTCTAGGGATGGATCTTGGATGTGAGCTAGGGAAGTAACTCTTCTCTCTTTGAGTAGGAGGCAAACATTGGGGTCAAAAACACTAGCATAAGTGATTTTGGCAGAGGCTTTCGTAGGCTTTATCTCCGCATGGATATTATTGTACATATTGTTGAATCTTTTGGAGAAGTCAGAGACATATTATCCCTCTTTTCTCTTCAGGGAATCAAACTCGGTGATATAGTACATAAAGTATTTTTTTCCCCACACTGACTCAATAAAACATCATCTAAGGATTCAATCCCAACAATAGATCTAGGGGTCAATCCCCTAAACCATTTTCTAACCTCACCATCAAGGCTCTGGACAAAGACTCTCATGTAGACATCCTCATTTTCAATATTCAGAATGTCTGCATAACTGTAGAGGGAAGCAAGATTCTCTTCAACAATTATGTCTTCCTCTCCAGTGAATTTGGGCATATACTTTAGGTAATATTTAGCAAGGAGAGCATTCATTGGCTGAGGTAGGACTAGAGGAGCATATCTTGCAGCCACTATGGCATCCATTTTGTTTCTAGGAGGATTAGAACCTGCCATAGGGATAATAGGTGGAGGAGAACTAGGAGGGGAAGGGGCTCGAAAAGGGGAGACTGGAACTGAGCTTCCAGCAGGAATGGGAAAAAACAGAGGATTTGGAGAAAATCAGTAACTCTAATAGGAGGAGGAGTAATAGAACCTAAAATGGGAAAATATTTTGAGGTCTGGGGTCTAGAAAAAGGTACAAATTTAAGAGAGAGAGGAGTGACAAGGATTTCTCCCTCCAATCTCAGATCGGGAGGGGAAAACTCGACAAGAACACTCCCAAAATTTAAAGTTATGGAAACTCCAACAGATGGTATGGTAGGAAAATGGGAAGTAGATATTGTAGTTTCTAAAGGAGGATAGTTAAAATCATCAGAAGTACCTGGTTCACCAGTAGAAGTACCTTCTCGAAGGGCCCTTCCCTTTCTGACAATTTTCTCTGGGTCGGCTTTAGGTGTTGCTAAAGGAAACTTCAAAGTAGACCTCGTGTGTCCGCCTCTAGAAGCCACAACTAAAATAGTGGATTCGCCAACCGATTCTCGTCAATGGATTCACCATAGTGGAGTTGTCAGGTGCATAGTTGAAATATTTGATGTACTAATTTTGGATGCACCTTCAGAACCAATAAGCTTTGTTGTACAATGCAAGGGAAAATATTCAATTTTTTCCCTAGCAACGACGCTAGAAATGTTAGCACTAAAAGTCGCCCTCTAGATTGCAGAAAAGGAAAGCGTGATACCCATCAAAGTTTTTTGTGATAGGTTGGTTATAAAAGGGTCAAATGGGTGTGGTCTCATGAAAATATAGTCTTAACTCAGAAAAAATAGGCCGGTATGCACAGATAGGTGAGGTCTTGATCTAACTTCAATTAGTAAGTTGTAGTAAGGGTGAGTAGGAGGAAGGAGAAGAAAATGTAAAGGTCTTCTATGAACGTCCAGTCTTCTAGTAGCCTAAGGAGGAAAAACTTAGAAAACAAGATCTTCAAGGATTTAGAGCTTCAGGAAACTGAAAACATTATGACAACACTACAATCAAACATCCATTAGAGCACAGTCA
>JZKD02S0072422.1:321015-348363 GCA_000966675.3 Picea glauca | reverse complement strand
ATTATGACATGTTTCAAAACCCAAGGCAGGCATACCTATGCTTGGGTGATCAAGACTTGCAAGATATGGCCGCCATAAAATACACTGTGGATCCATAATTGTATTGATAAAAAGGGTATAGCCACCGAAGATACAATGTGGATCTATACTTTGATGACTCGGACTGATCATAGCCACAAAGAATACACAGTGGATCTATGAGATGACAAGACATAGCCATGACCAATACAAACTGGATCTATGTAACAGTGTATGCATCATTTGTCCAAGAGAAACTCCTTCGCAACTTGGGCAAAGCATATGTCAAAATGATCACTCGACCCAGGGTCTTCTGACCAATCCCAATGTGGTACGAATCTAACCATGCGAATAGATGTCCTGATGTTGAACATGGCAGAAACCACTTGATTATCGATCAATAGTGAAAAATGTTAACAAGCGCAAGGGAGATCACCATTAATGTCAATGATTCCCAAGGTACCCTAGTACATTCCAACAAATGTGAATGGATGAGCTGGATTCGAACATCTGTGGAATCATTTGATCAGAGGCCAATGATGTAAACCTACTGTCGAATGTGAGGAGACCTGCCATTGAGGCATGCAGGTCCCAAAGTACTAACTGATTTCTAAGCCTAATTCCCGGATAATATGTTGAAGTCGACAGGAATAGACTCGTCGAAGGAGGGCCTTGATGTATCCCCCATCAACAACACGAAACAGACATAGAGATGTAAATGGTAGATCAAATGGACATGGATTGACACGGGTTCTGAGGCAAGATATTTGGGATGGCTGACTCTAGAGGCGGATACTTCCCTTGAACACTGAGGCACAACAACAAAACATGACATGGACCAAAATTTGATGATGCAGTGGATGTTGTGACTTGCATCAGGTGACCCAGAGGAGTGAAAGAAACTCAAAGGATTGGCTCAGTGTAGAGGTTCAACGGATTATGATGCGTGCAAATGACAAAGTGTCGTGTTCAAGGGCGACTCTAAGAATTACTTGGCAATATTCTCAAGAGACTGCTTGGCTTGCTTCTTTCAAATTTTCCCCCATCCAGATAGACGAGTACCTCTTTTTGATTTAATGAGCTCGAGGAGGATAACACATGCTCGATATAACTCACCTTCGGTAAGTTCCTCTTCCTTTGTTTAACGAACCAAAAGAAGTAAGGATTTGGTCCCGTATGGGCTTGTTGATGTTTGTTTTAATGAGTCTAAATATAGAAAACTCAAAGGTTTTTCAGGATTATAGAGTTTGGAAAAACACTTAAAAGAGGACTCTCTCAGTTCCTTTTTTGTACAGTAGTCTAACGAGACCGAAAAAGAGATAAACTATTGCTCGAAAGACGCCCTTTCGAACATTTTAACGAGCGTGAAAGGCAGCAAGATCACTCAACAATCTTTTCATATTTAAAGAGTCTGAAAAGAGTTTAAAGATGACTCCATGGGGGTTCCTTTTTCGTGTGTCCATGCGGGTCCGAAAAAGAGATAAAAGTCTACCCGGTGCGTTCTCATATTCTCAAGCTTGAGAACGAACTAAGACTATGCTCATGAGTGCAGCAAGGTAAATAATTGATCAGAACTGCCAGGAAACCTGCGATGCCAAAACTACAATCCAGAGGTTTAGTGAAGCCAATATATTGTTAGAGAAACCCATAAATGACTATACCTTATAAAAAATGGAAATTTATAAATAGTAATACAATGAAAATTCCATTTACTATTTCATTTTGCATAAGGAATTGTAGCAGTGGAGATTCTCACTTTGGGAGGTGGATCTTGTTTCGCTCGATACCAGAGCTACGGTTGACCGTTTTTCTTGCCGTTTGGACCAGGTAGATCTTCGTCTCCCCTTTTTTCAATCACGTGGTTTAATATTCATTTTCATAGCAGCATTTAATTTAAAAATGAATCCCTAAGTCGCCCCAAAAAGATCAAATCGGCCTCCATTAAAAATGATGGGAATTAGACATTCTTTGTGCAAAAATGTGTTTAAAAGATGATAGGAAAGATGCCAACATATTAATACCTAAGTGAATGGGTTGTTTTTGGCAAAGAACCCATAAAAAATTATCGCATATGCCCATGCAGCCATAATAGAAATCGTTTTTATTTAAAACTTTTTATTGTTATGTGATGATTGTTGAATGGAAAAGAGAGGGTGTGAGGATTGTAAGAGAGGGTGTGGTCTTTTTAAACAATGTGGGCATTATATTTTATGTTTTAAATTGCTTTAAGAAATTGCCGAAATTGCCAAAATATTGAAATAATGAAATTCTTTATTTTCTCGTTTTGTAGGTGATTTCGGCGACCATGATCGAGTGGAAAGAACAAGAGCATGAGATGGATGACTTATTTGCCTTGCAGAGTCCTTGCACGCGGGCCGCATTGAGATCTTGTGGCTTACTAAAATTCTTCAAATTGCAAAAAATGAAGAAGGAGATTTTGTTGCTTGAGCACATGATCGGCTTATGGGATGTTGCGGAGCAAGGATTCCGGGTCGACACACAGCTTCTAACCATCGAGTTGGAAGACGTGTATTTTTTGACTGGCCTCTCAAAAAGAGGGGTCCCTATATATTTTTCCGGGCAGAGGGCACTACCTGAGAAAGTGGACGTGTACCTGGCACGTCACTGTGTACCAGGAGCAAGACTGGTAGGGGGTAGGATCCCTATTAAGGATATCTAAGAGTTACCCCTCCGGTCCATTTTGTTTTCCATCATGAGCATGATGGGAAGTACTAGCGCACATCTGGCATCAAGATCGCAGGTGGCTTATGGCATGCAGTGTTTAGAGCCAACACTGTTCAACTGGAGTGTAGGGTTCCTTCGGAATTTGAAGGAACAGGTTTCACGGTGTAGGATGGGACAGAAATAGTTCGGATACGACTCTTTTCTGGTCTCATTTTTCTTGGAGTGCATCCCTCAGATGCAGCCTCAGATAGCTCTGGCAATGCGACCAGTGGACGAACCACGGATGGAGAGGTGGACTAGTCTGTCTCCGAGGCTAGTAGCGGAGTCAGAGTTCTGTTTCACTGGCGATTTCTTTGCTTGGATGAGACGGCAGTATCTCTAGATAGAGGACTTCCCGTATGATGAGGTGGATTTCCATGGGAGCATGGATTTGATTTTACTCGTGGGGGAATATGGGGATGCTTCAGGTAAGAGACTGAGCAACACCTTGTCTAGTTTTTTTTTTTTTAAGTTTTTAACGTATATGTATTTTTTGGGTATGTAGAAGAGTTTTTAAAATATGTATTGTTTTCAACATGCAGACAAGGGAGAAATGCGCTCGGCCGATATACCGATACCAGGACGTCGTGGGGGTGCTCCAGTTGCAGCAGATCCGGGAGTACCAGTGATAGGTTCCGGGAGGTTGAAAGAAACCTCCAAGGCCTTACGATGGGAATTCCTCCTCTACAGAGGGGAGAAGTGCCTTTCCATCTGCAGAGGCACACTGTGGGAGTGCCAGAGAATGTCAATTCTCTACTGAGATGAGTAGTGCGCGCAGTAATATGTTACTCCTAGCACAATGTAGTGCAGGGAGATTAGAGTCTCTCTGGTGATCGTATTTTTGTACGCCTTGTCAGGCGATGTTGTATGGGTGTAAATACCCAACATTTTGCTCTTCTAGATACTTTTTTTATGTAATCAAAACATTTCAGTCACGCTATGTATATATATATAGTTTCGAGTTTTTACAGTGCCTAAATGATTTGTACATGATGATGCATTTAATGTGATGTGTTTTAATTTACATGTGATGTACAATTTTGCTTTCTTTAAATCTTATATATGGGCAAGATATCGATCCATGATGTAATTGGCTAATGAATCCGAAACACTATTGAGTTCTCTTGGAATGTGTCTATATTCAATGTAATCAAACATTCGTTCAAGACGGCGAACTTGTAGATGGAGACATAGCAGGATAGGACTACGAATAGCATAGATTCGATTGAGTTGATAGACCATGAGTTGGGAGTCTAAGTGAACAATGATATGAGAGATACCTAGGGAGGAGGCTTGGGTCAAAAGTCCGATGACAACATGATATTCTGCCATGTTATTAGTCGTTGGTCCTAAGGAAATACCTCCTGAACTCACCACCTCGTCAAATTGGTAAATGACCCATGTTGCCGAAGCAATGTCCCAGGTATGTCGACTAGTGCCATCTGCAAACCTGAAAAAGATAGGAAAGGATGATGTCATCTGTGCATGAAAACACAAGGCATAGTATGAGTGGCAAAGGTAAAGACTCGAGCAAGCGAAAGAAACAGACACAGCAAACTAGAATACAATAATGTACAAAGTACACATGTTGGGTGATCTAGGCATAGTACTTTTTAAGGTAAAGCCCGTTCCGGGGCTCTCCTAGGGAAATTCCATCATAATCTACTAACTCGTAGGCGCCTCTGTGTAGAACACATTTCACAATGTAAGGGCCATGCCACAGAGGTTCTAACTAACCTGTCCCCAATTTTTCATGAGCTTGGTCATAGACGAGGACTAAGTCTCCTTCTGCAAAAGTTCGAGGATGGACGGATTTTTCATATTGATTTTTAATCCGTTTTTGATGTGCCTCGTTAACGAGAGTGGCATCACAACGTGTCTCGTCCAGTTTGGATAGATATAAGAAGTGTTCTTCTTTGGCAGAAGTATGGGGTAGGAGTTATACTTTAAGTGTGAGAGATGGAATCTCACACTCGATTGGTAAAATAGCTTCGATGTCGTACACCAACTGGAAAGGAGTAAATCCAGTTACGGTTTTCATGGAAGTGCGGTAAGCCCAGAGAGCGGAAAAAAGTTGTAGATTCCACGATGTCTTATTTGCCCCTACCATGCATTGAGTCATGGTTTTTAGGACTTTGTTGATGGCCTCAACTTGTCCGTTGGCCTGAGGATAGTAAGGGGGTGAGTTTTCATGATGAAAACCCAATTTGACATGTAATTCTCTCATCATCTGGTTCTTAAAGTGCTCACCGTGATCAGTGACGATGGCGCGTGGTACACCAAAATGAGTTATGATGTGGTTAAAGAGAAATAGAGCTGCAGTATGACCATCATTCAGAAAGGGAGGCATAGCCTCAGCCCATTTTGTAAAATAGTCGACGACGATGATTATATAACCATGCCCCCCGGCTGAGATAGGCTTACATTGCATGAAATCGATACCCCACTTGGCGAAGGGGTCGATGATGATACTGGGGTGCAGCGTAGTAGGGAGGGTACGTGCCTTCTTGTTAAAGACTTGGCAGGGTGGGCATTTTTTGACTGCCGCAATACAATCTTTGAAAATTGAGGGACAAAAGTAGCCGACACGTAGGATTTTTTGGGCTGTGGCCATCCCAGAAAGGTGACCGCCACAGGCACCAAGGTGACAATCGTTCAAAACACATTCAGCCTCCTCATGAATCAGACATCGTCGAAGGATAGTGTCAATACTATGGTGATACAATGTGTCGCCGACGATAAAATAACGACGAGAATGGTGGCAGATACGTTGACGCTCTTCACAGGAAATGTTGGGCTGAAAACGTTGGGTTTGGAGGTAAAGGAGGATGTCTCTGTACCAAGGATCAGAGGTGTTGATGAGGAAAAGAGTTTCATCAGGGAGAGAGTATCTAGGTTCGATGTCTTCATCAGCATGAGGGAGAGCACAAATAAGCTCCGCAAACACCAGGGACTTTTTGGCTTTAGACTTTGTAAATTCAAGATCAAATTCCTGAAGGATGATGATCCATTTAGAATATTTGCCCCCAAGTACTTGACATGTCAAGACATGGTACATGGGGTTGGAGTCTGCAATCACCATGGTGGTGCGTAATAAGATGTAATGGCGGAATCTCTGGACAGCGATGATGGCTGCCAGAGCCAGTTTCTCTACATGTGAATATCGGAGTTTGGGTCCAGATAGACTCTTTCTTAGGTAATAAATCACATGTTCTTCACTGTTGGGGTCCTCCTGAACTAACACCATCGCAATAGTGGAAGTGGAGGTGGCTAAGTAAAGGATGTAGTCCTTTGTATACTCCAGAGGGTGTAACAAAGGTGCGTGAGTCAAGGCGTGCTTGAGAGCATCAAATGACCGTTGAGCGATGTCATTCCAGATGGAAGGGGTGTTTTTCTACAGTAACCGCTTGAATCCTTTAGTTATCTCAGCGTAGTTACAGATGAAACGACGAAGGAAGTTTTCTTTGCCTTTCAAACTTTGGAGTTGGATTAAATTGGTAGGTGGGGGTAAGGCCAGAATAGCCTTAATCTTTAATGGGTCCACCCTAATCCTGTCTTTAGAGATAATAAAACCGAGGAGTCGACCGGATTTGACAACAAAAATGCACTTATGTGGGTTCAAGCGGATGCAGTAGAACCGACATCGAAGAAAAATAGCCCATAAGTGATCGATGTGATTGGATCGATTGGATGAGTGGGCAGGTAAGTCGTCGAGGTAAGGTTCGGCGATATGCTTGATATCGTGGAAAACGTACGACATGGCCCTCTGGAAAGTAGCACCAGCGTTTTTGAGGCCAAAAGGTAGCTTTCGATAGGAGAAAGTTCCCCATGGGAAGATAAAGGCTGTCTTATGTTGATCAGCAGGTAAGATTTCAATCTGGTTATACCCAGAGAAGCCATCCATGAAAGAGAAGATTACGCTCCCAGCGCAATTATCGATGATTTGGTCGATGAAGGGCATAGGGTAGTTTTCCTTCGAACAAGCTTTGTTGAGATCTCGATAGTCAACACAAACACGGATGGTCCCTTGTTTTTTGGCAACCAGAACCAGGTTGGAGACCCATTCTGTCAAAGGGATGGGGTAGATAAAGCTAGATTTTAGAAGTTTCTCAACTTCTGCCTTTATAGCTGCGATTTTATTGGGATGAACCGGGCAGAGTTTTTGTCGAATAGGTTTCGCTCCAGGGTAAGTATTGATTTCATGCACGACAATCGAAGGGTCGATCCCTAGCATTTCCTCGTAGCTCCAAGAGAAGACATCACGGAATTCTTTAAACAAAGCGGTATAAGAAACCACTTCTTCGGGTGTGAAATTAGCACCAAGGTTAATGTTTTCCATGACACCTTCTTTGATTGAAATATCAATACCGATTGTGGTAGAGATGTTACCCATATTCCCCTCAGAGAGAGTATCTCATGTGAGGATAGGAGATTGTGGAGCATCGGTAACATCAGGAGGGAAGACAGAGTGTATGTCTCAGTGAATTTCTTCCAAAGGCAGAAGAAAAGAGGATCGATGATGGTTATCATCCCAAGGTAGATCGTCAATACTAAGCATTTCCATAATAGATTCATCATAAGGGAAAATTTGGGAAATGTAGTCAATTGCGGACGATAGAGAATCCAACCATGAGGGCATGGAGTAGGCATCAGGTGCCAATAAATGTGGGTTGTCCAGAGAGGGAGAGGCAGATTGAATAGCTATGTATGTGGCCTCGACTGGGCTAAGTGGCATAGTGTCACCGAGCACATCGAATTCCATAGGACTAGGTACAACCCAAGGATCAGATGATTCCAAGGATTGATAAGGCATAGTTGAGATCATATTGACGGTGGAAATATGATGCGGGGTGGGTGGAAGTGGTGTAGGGAAGGTACCCATGAGGCTAGAATCTTTTAATAAGCCAACACCAATGATTTCATACGTAACTGGGTGGTCTCCCAAAAAGGGAATGTTGTTGGTGACAGGGACGCGAGCGTCGGGTGTACAGAAATCAAGTTGATCGATAGTGACAATTTTGCCTTGATGGGGGAATTGTACACATCGAAACACCGACAAGGCGACGACAGTCATAGCATAGAATCAACTTCTTCCAAGTAGTAGGTTGTAATCGGGGGGGGCATCGACCACCTCGACATCAACGGTAACAGTTTTTTCCACCCAACCGAACGACCAAGGATTGTAACAGTTTGTGCCGATGAAAACCTCGACCATCGAAAGCACGTAACATCATAGGGGATTTGTTAAGGGTAGGTGATTTTAAGACTTTCTAGCAAGCTAGAGAAATGACATAGGTAGAGGCTCCCTCATCCAAGATAGTTCGGTGGATTTGTTGATTGTGAACAACAACATCGATTTGGAAAGCTAGCTAGTGGGAGAGTCGCGGTTGATGATCATCCAGATTAAATGTGAGGTTATTTGATGACTCAGGATCAAAAGCACCAATGGCAGCTAAGAGTGTTCTACGTTGGCTCGGACAGTGTTGTAGAAATTCTAAAGCGGACATAGCACACGGTGCTTGAGCCAAATCTTCAACAATGTTGTAGTTTTGGGCAGCCTGTGAACTAGTATTAAATGTAGACTTCTGGATAGTGCTCTTAGGAGGGCGTAAAATGGAGTAAAACAAAGGTTTCTCAATCTGAAGTGGCCCGGATGGAGGGCTAGAAGACGGAGGACTAACGGAAGACGGTAACGGATCCGGTGAAGAACCGTTAGTAGTCTTTGTCTTATCAGGTTTAACTGGTGTGTCATATGTCGCAGTGTGAGTGGTCAAATTAATCCTGTTAAACATATAAATGTGGGTACTTGTCGAGGCTTCATCATGGGGTTGGTTGGAACTGCCCCCTGGAGTGGGGGTTTGAGCAACCAAAGATTGATGTTGTGGGAAAGGTTGAGTAAGCACAACGGGTTGTGAATTTCCTTTAAAGATCTTGGTCACTTCATCGTGATGTGGACAGTCTTAGGTGTAGTGATCATCACCACAAATGAGACATGGGAATTTCAGTTTTCGTTGTGGTTGTTTCCCAGCAGGAGGGGTTTGTGGTTGATTTTTTGGTTGATCGTTGTTGTTGTTTTTCTTTGGTTTATTTCTCGCTTTCTTCTTGCCCCCAAGTTTTTGTGAAGGGGTTGATTGGACCGCATTCACCTCAGAAACTTGAGTTTGAGGGGGGTAGAAGAGGGTGTATTTGGACTAGGAGCAGCCATCGAAGAGGGCCGCTGAGTTGTTCCAGTCGACTGGGAAGTAGATTGGGTTTTGACGGAGCCAATAACTCCATCCACGTGCGAGGTAGACGATGGTTTGGATGGATCATTAGTGGCATGGGTAGAATTTGGTATCAACTCATACAGAGTACCAGACTGTGAATAAAACAAGTCTAAATATTCATCTCGGGCAATAGCTTCTTCCTCGGTGACTACACCACCCATGGAAACATCACGAGCGATCTGGGGTAACAGTGATTTGGTGAACCATGGGAGTCACCAGTTTCTGTTGTAGGAAAATCTTTCTGCAGACAGGTAGATTGCCTCAAAGAGATAGACTCTTAACTCTAAGATAGAAAGTGCTTAACGTGGACACTGACTTCCTTTCAAATCTACACAAACTAATGCATGAGGAGGAAGGAGAACATAAGTACCTTTTTATCGACGTTTTTCCCTGCACGCTCTGATTCGAGCTCCAATCTTTCGCTCCTCGACGAGCTCTGTAGACAAAACAACAGTACGACCACTTCCTACTCTATTGATATTAGCTTGAAAATAGATCTATCTACCAGAGATAAGTTTATGTAAGATCAGACATAAACTAGAAAGAAACAGGCCAAGCATGTCATATTAATGAGAACAGTGACAACAGTTACTTACAATCGTAGATGCGAATGCGACAACTTCATCAAGTCCCCTTTGTCTTAACCCTTGCTCGAAAGATCCACGATCCAGATGACAACAACTTCAATGATTACTCTCCTCCAGTTCACTGTGTGTTTCCTATGAGATCATAGGTTTCATGCTAGAAATTCTTCCCCCTTTTCACCATCATAGAGCTTGCTTATATAGGTTAAGAGAGGCTTAACCTCTTGAGGTATCTTTAGGGTAGGTTGAGGAATTCCCTCCTTAGATCATGGATCTTCTGTTTGAACCAAGAATTTGAATGCAACTTCCTTCCAAACTTGAAAGATCCTCCCCTTATTCTCCTCAACGGGCCAACTACTGCCTTAGATTAGATAGTGCTCCCTCAAAAGGGGCATCAGGGCACTATAACGCTCCCTAGGAGGCTCAAGGGGAGTGCCAGCGCTCTAAGGATGGATAGCGCTCCTTCAGAGGGGCAATTTTTTGTTATAATGCTCCCTAAGACCTTATAGGGGAGCGCCAGCGCTCCTAAAGCTGATGTAGAGGAGCGCTCTCCTTCAAAACCATGATTTAAGAGCTCCTTTCAGGTGGCAAGAGTTTCCTGAATTCAGTTAATCATTCTCCTTCCTCCAAATCAGATGTATGAGGTATTCTAAGTGCCTCCTTAGTGTCGTCATCATGGCAATATGCTTGAACAACATTTGCGACACTTTTGAACAACATGCGACACTTGCGACAGTTGTAAGGAACATGCGACACTTACGACAGTTGAGAGGAACATGTGACACTTATCCAATCGAGTAATATTGATGTGTAACACTCTTAGGCTAGATAGTTGTTCAATGAGAAGTTTTAATTTGATTGCTTGCAGTAGTTAGTAGTTTTTGCTTACTTGTCTATTTGATCTAGTAGGTTAGTTAGTTGTCTTTGCTTATTTGTCTATTGCTTTAGTAGGTTAGATAGTTGTCTTTGCTTACTTGTTTACTTGCTTTAGTAGGTTAGTTAGGTGTCTTTGCTTTCTTGTTTATTTATTTTCTTTCACAGGGTAGTTGCTCATTGAATGTAGGTTGGCAAGTTAAAATAGTTTTCTTTTGTTAGTTGCTCATTTTCATGTTAAATAGTTTGCTTTTGCTTATTGTTATGAACTAGTTTGCTTCAAGTAGGGTTTTTACTTGCTTTTCTTAGAGCTATCCATCGATCCTTGGCCCAAAAGTACTTAGGTTATTTCAAGTTGCTTAGTAGGGTTTTCTCATTAGATAGTTTTTCTTGAGTAGATTAGCCTTAGATAGCTACCTTCATTAGTTAGATTATACTCCTATGTAATGCCCTCTTTCCCCCAGTCTGTAAAAATAACTATATTGGCCAAGAACTATGGCAAACTCAAAGATGTGAATGTTTGATTTGACAGACCTTTGTATAAAAGGTCAATGAATGTAAATTATATCATGAATATGTGTCGCATGATTGTTGGTAGGTGGATGTGCTGAAAAGAGACCACGATGGCTAATGAGAGGTGGTGTAAGGGGCCAAGAAGGGTTGCGTTAACTTCCACCGAACCAAAAATTGTACTGGTTTGTACGTGCTCGAAAACAAAAGCTCACTCTTTGACCCCAGAATGAATTACCTGCCAGGATGGTAGGTGGGGAGGCTCCTCAAGAGTAAATGAGGGGATGGTGGGGGGGGGGGCGAACCACCCATCCATAGAAGCTCCCAGGCCTGACCACGGATGGGGAAATTTGTGCCACATGCAACCTCGCAGGAAAGAAGTGTGGAAGGGAGGGGACAAAGGAGGGGGGCGTGTGACAGGAATCATGGAAGGAGAATCGAAGGAACTCTGAAAATACAGAGACTCGTGAGTATAGGAGAAGGGGAGTAACCTTTGTCCTTGACTTCCGTTGAGTTGGAAGTAGGAGACTGAAGTCTCAAAGCATCGTGGTCTAGCTCGGGGGTGGCTAGTAGTAAATCTGGTCAAAATCACTAAGCCTACATTTGGGTGGAAACGAGCACCCCTCTCAGCATTTGCATCACATTCAGAATTTTTGATAAGTGTTATATCTTTCATTTGGAATTGAATGTCACGATCACATGCTCATTTCTATATGCTCATAAATAGTTTCTGTATAGAAGTGTTTGCCTTGTGTTTTGATTGGAAATAATGGTTTCATGCTTATACTGATATAACTACAAATCGGTTAATGTATAGAATGTATAAGTTCAGGATATGAGCCCATTCCCCTGAGGATTGACCCACCTAACATGATTCGTGCTATGCTCTATTTTATCCTCCCGAAGGCACCTTTTTCAGGAAAGTTCCCTCGCATTCTAGAGTCAGAGTGAGTCCCTTGAAAAGACTACCATTGTAGTAAATCCGCAAAATTACCTTGCCCCTATCACAAAGTAAATAGGCTTTGGAGTTTCGACTCCCGGGAAACCCAGGTGAGAGACCTCTTGTCTTCGCACATTGCGAAATCCGGACTTGCGAAACCCCAAAAAGAGCTTAGCATAAATGGGATTCGTAGTTTCGGCTTCTGAGAAACCTAGGTGCGAGACCCCTTATCTTCGCACATCACGAAATATCAACTTGCGAAACACCGAAAAGAGCTTAGCGTAAATGGGCTTCAGAGTTTCAGCACCTAGGAAACCCAGGTGTGAGACCCCTTGTCTTCACACATCACGAAATCCCAACTTGCGAAACCCCGAAAAGAGCTTAGCGTAAATGGGCTTCGGAGTTTCGACTTCTGGGAAACCTAGGTGTGAGACCCCTTGTCTTTGCACATCGCAAAATCCTGACTTGTGAAACCCCAAAAAGAGCTTAGTGTAAATAGGCTTCGTATTTTTGGCTCCCGGGAAACCCAAGTGCGAGACCCCTTGTCTTCGCACATTGCGAAATCCTGACTTGCAAAACCTCGAAAAGAGCTTAGTGTAAATAGGCTTCAGAGTTTCAGCTCCTGGGAAACCCAGGTGAGAGAACCCTTGTCTTTTCACATAGAGAAATTCCAGTACACGAAATCTCGATATGAGAAACCCCGAAGTAGTGTAGTGTGAAAGGATTTCGGTGTTTCGACACCCGGGAAACCAAAGGGTATGAACCCCTCATCTTCATACATCGTGAAATCCCGATATGCAAAACCCTGAAAGGTAGAGTGCCGGGATTTAATCCAAGCCATTGATCAAGTCAACGATCTGTTAGACCCTTTCGTGTTTCGGCACTTCGAAAGACAGAGAACTGGGGAACACTTGCATCACGATTCCCTGAATTGCGAAAACTGGAAGTGCCTTTCTCGTAAGGCCTGTGGTCATAGCCAACGATCACATGGGGAAGGATAAGGGAAGGGAGGGTCTGCACCAGGCCCCTTAGAAATTTGTGGATTCTATTCCTTGAAGAAAAGATAACAAGAAATTTTTTTGTGGCCGTAGTGGGTGTGTGACAAATTGGTATCAGAGCATGGTTACAACACTTGGCCTACTTGGGCTCATGAATGGATTGCACAAAGACTCCATTTGAAGTACTCTTAAAAGGAGTAACCCTCTATCTTAACCCCCTTAATCAAAATTCGAAGTTCAGAATGAAAACCCCTATTGTCTGTATGCATGTGAAAAATATGAATTTTGCGTTGGTTATGAATGAATATAAATATTGACTAACAACTAGCGTTTTTCTTTTTCATATGAGCAGACGATCAACAACAAGAAACTGCAGATGCATATAATGGTGACTCACCATGAAGTGGGGGATGGATCCCACAATAGAGACGAAGAGTCTGATGAAAGGAGGGTGGTAGGGACCCCTCTAGATCTAGCTGAGACGGTGAGGAGCCTCATGGTCGAACTACAGAGCTACAAGGCTGACAACGAGAGGATGATAAAAGAGTAAGAGAAGAAAACAGAAATTAATGTAGTCTTACTGCAGAGTTTATCCGACATACAAAGACAATTGCAACATGAACCTGACACCAGTCACGCAGACCAATGATAGACAAAGAAAATTCAAAGTTCACCTAAGATACAAAAATGTGGTCTTTTGAGTGGCCACGCTAGGAAGAGCACCTTCAGAAAAGTCCACCCCAGAGATAAGGGACAAGCGTCGGACGATTCCTCTGGAAAGGAAGTTGGTGACTCAGAGGGATCTTCTAGAAACAGAACTGGTTCGTATTTCTGAAGAAAATGGAAGAAGCGAAAACATTCCAAGAGTCATAATCTCGAAGAATTCAAGAAGGTCAAACCACCCTCTTTCGACGGTGAGATAAAGAAAGGAGAGGAAGCGGAGGCCTGGCTGCTTGGACTAAAGAAGTATTTCAGAGTCCATGACCTCTCAGGAAATTTGAAGGCCCGAGTAGCCACCTTCAACTTGAATGGAAAGGCTTCCATCTAGTGGGAAGACCTTAAGAATGTAAAAGGGATTCACAAATAGGGCCTGTCTTGGGAACAATTTGAGAAATACTTCAGGAAGAAGTATCTGTCAGAAAAGTATTTCGACGAAAAGACTAAAGAGTTCTATGAACTCAAGCTGGGGAAACTCACCATAGAGGAATATGTCAGCAGATTCCTCGAGTTGCGGAGGTACGTACCCTATATAAAATCAGAAAAGGCAAAGGTGCAACGGTTCATCAGTGGACTACCTAAGGACTATCAGAATAGGATTGAGTTTGATGAGCCAAATACCCTAGAAGAAACTATCCGAAAGGAAAGATATTGTTATGAACAACTTGGGCATCAGACAGAACCTCGTGAAGGATGGAAACAGAAGAATACTTCGGGATTCAAGAAAAAGGGGTTTAAATCTCCAAGATTTAAAAATTATAAAAAGGACTCAAGGATGAGCTTCCCAACCCAAAGTGTACACCAACAGAATTTCCCCTCCCGGAGTGGGAATAAACCTTTTGGATATACCCCAGGAAGGATTGATAACCCAAATAAAGAACCCTTGAAATGTTGGGGTTGTGGAGAAGAGAATCTACTAAGGGACTGCCCGCACCGACAACACAACAGTCGGAGAATTTACAACATTCAAGAAGCTACCACCATGGAAAAACATCAGCTCTATACCAAATTTAGCAAGTGTGACTTTTTCCAGAAGCAAATACATTACTTGGGCCATGTCATATCTAAAGAAGGAGTAGCAGTAGACCCTGACAATATCAGGTCTATCATGGAATGGCCTACCCCAAAGGACGTTTCAGATATCAGGTCCTTTATGGGCTTAGCAGGATATTATAGGAGATTCATAAAAGGATTCTCTAGGATTGGTTGTCCAATCACTGCCCTCCAGAAGAAGGAATCTAAATTCACGTGGATGCAAGAATGTGAAGAAATATTTCAATCCCTAAAACATCTACTGACCCACGCACCCATGTTGAAGATCGCCGATCCCGAAGCTGACTTCCTCGTGTGCACAGATGCTTGCAAGGAAGGGCTCGGAGGAGTCCTTATGCAAGGAGGAAGTGTTGTCTGTTATGAATCCTGAAAATTGAATGAGCATGAAGTCAACTATGTGACCCATGATCTAGAGCTGACTGCCATAGTGCACGCCTTAAAAATGTGGAGGCATTACCTCATGGGAAGGAAATTCGTACTTATGACAGATCACTGTGGATTACGATATATGTTTGACCAATCAAATCTCAATGCCATAAAAGCTAGGTAGATGGCCCTCCTTAGCGATTTTGATTTTGAAATCAAACATATTAAAGGAAAAGAAAATAAGGTGGTTGATGCCCTTAGCAGAAGTATGAAAACAATCCACCTGGCAGTAGTGAGCACTTGCAAGATGGATTTCAAGGAAAGAGTTAGGAATGCACAAGAAATAGACACATTTTTCCAGACCATGACCTCGTACCTCGAGCAAGAACCCACAGGGATAAAGTATGAAGGCTACCAGATGATAGATGGAGGTATGTTAACTTACAGAAATAGACTGTATATTCCAAATTGTGACGACTTGAAGAGGTTCATAATGGATGAACTACATAAAAGACCCTATACTGGTCATCCAGGATACCAGAAGATGATCACGGCCACCAGGAAACAATTCTATTGGCCTGGATTGAAGAAAGACATAGATGAATACTTAGCCAAATGCAAAGAGTGCCAACAGGTTAAAGCAGAACACTGACACCCAGCAGGATTATTACAACCTCTACCAATCCAGGAATGGAAATGGGAAACCATCTCCATGGATTTCATCACCGGATTACCCACCTTGACCAAACAGAATGACGCCATCATGGTAGTGGTGGATAAATTGAGAAAGTCCACTCATTTTATCCTCGTCAAGTCAACTTTCAAGGCAATAGACATCGCCAATGTATTCATGAAGGAGATATTCAGACTACATGGTATGCCCAAAGAGATCGTGTCTGACAGAGACACGAAATTTACTTCCAACTTTTGGAAATCCCTAATGGTTGGTATAGAGACCCAATTGTTGTTTAGCACAGCCTATCATCCTCAAAACGATGGATAGACAGAAAGAGTGAACCAAATATTAGAAGACATGCTAAAGATGCATGTAATGTATCAACCCAAAAAGTGGGAAGACTACTTGCCACTGGTGGAATTCGCCTACAACAACGGCTACCAGGAATCCCTGAAGATGAGTCCTTTCAAAGTCCTCTATGGTAGGTCATGCAACACTCCAGTCAGTTGGAGTAATCCCATAAACAGAGTTACTATTGGACCCGACATGTTGAAAGAAATGCAACAACAAGTGACTTAGATAAAACAAAATCTAAAGGTCGCTCAGAATCGACAGAAAAGTTACGCTGACCGAAAGAGAACTCTAAGGGAGTTCAAGGCGGGAGACCACGTATATCTTAGAGTTAGACCTAGGAAGAGTTCCTTGAAGATGGGAGATTGTGCCAAGTTGGAACCTCAGTATTGTGGAACCTTTGAAGTTCTAGATAGAGTGGGACCTGTAGCCTATAGGCTAGCACTTCCTCCCACAGTAAAAGCACATAATGTTTTCCATGTTTCATTATTGAATAAATATGTACATGATTCTAATCATATAATTGACTAGTCTATGATCTAGGTGGAACCGGAGGGAAAATTCCTACCAGAACCTCAATGCATATTGGACAGAAAGGAAACCCCACTCAGGAACCGAACCATTGCACAGGTCAAGGTGCAGTGGAAACATTTTGGCCCAGATGAGGCTACATGGGAAATGGAAGATGCCATGAAACAAGCATATCCGATTTTGTTTACTTCTGTACACACACGTCATATTGATAGATAGAACATCGAGGACGATGTTCCTTTAAGGGGGAGGGAATTGTAACACCCTGTTGCCCCCAGTCTGTAAAAATAACTATATTGGCCAAGAACTATGGCAAACTCAAAGATGTGAATGTTTGATTTGACATACCTTTGTATAAAAGGTCGATGAATGTAAATTATATCATGAATATGTGTCACATGATTGTTGGGAGGGGGATGTGCTGAAAAGAGACCATGATGGCTAATGAGAGGTGGTGGAAGGGGCCGGGAATGGCTGTGTTAACTTCCACCAAACCAAAAAGCATATTGGTTTGTACGTGCTCGAAAACCAAATCTCACTCTCTGACCCCAGAATGAATTACCCACTAGGATGGTAGGTGGGGAGGCTCCTCAAGGGTAAATGAGGGGATGGGGGGGGGGAACCGCCCATCTGTAGAATCTCCTAGGCCTGACCACGAATGGGGAAATTCATGCCACACACAACCTTGCAGGAAAGAAATGTGGAAGGTAGGGGACAGAGGAGGAGGGCACGTGACAGGAATCACGGAAGGAGAACCAGAGGAACTCCAAAAATACAGAGAGTCATGAGCAGAGGAGAAGGGGAGTAACCTTCATCCTTGACTTCCGTTCAGCTGGAAGTAGGAGACTGAAGTCTCAAAGCATCGTGGTTTAGCTCGGGGGTGGCTAGTGGTAAATTCGGTCAGAATCATTGAGCCTACGGTTGGGTGGAAACGAGCACCCCTCTCAGCATTCGCATCGCATCCGGAATTTCTGATAAGTGTTATATCTTGCATTTGGAATTGAATGTCACGATCGCATGCTCATTTCTATACACTCGTAAATAGTTTCTGTATAGAAGTGTTTTCCTTTTGTTTTGATTGGAAATAATGGCTGCATGCTTATACTGATATAACTACAAATTGGTTAATGTATAGAATGTATAAGTTTAGGATACGAGCTTGTTCCCCTGAGGATTGACCCACCTAACTTGATTCGTGCTATGCCCTGGTTTATCCTCCCGAAGGCACCTTTTTCGGGAAAGTTCCCTCGCATTCTAAAGTTGGAGTGAGTCCCTTGAAAAGACTACCATTGTAGTAAATCCACAAAATTACCTTGCCCCTATCGTGAAGTAAATAGGCTTAGGAGTTTCGGCTCCCGGGAAACCCAGGTGAGAGACCCCTTGTCTTCTCACATCGCGAAATCGCGACTTGCAAAAACCAGAAAAGAGCTTAGCATAAATGGGGTTCGGAGTTTTGGCTTCTGGGAAACCTAGGTGCGAGACCCCTTGTCTTCGCACATCGCGAAATCCCGACTTGTGAAACCTCGAAAAGAGCTTAGCGTAAATGGTCTTTGGAGTTTCAGCTCCTAGGAAACCCAGGTGCGAGACCCCTTGTCTTCGCACATCATGAAATCTTGACTTGTGAAACCATGAAAAGAGCTTAGTGTAAATGGGATTTGGAGTTTCGACTCCCAAGAAACCCAAGTGAGAGACCCGTTGTCTTTGCACATCATGAAATACCGACTTGTGAAACCCCGAAAAGAGCTTAGCGTAAATAGGCTTCGGAGTTTCGGCTTCCGGGAAACCCAGGTGCGAGACCCCTTATCTTCGCACATTGCGAAATCCTGACTTGCGAAACCCCGAAAAGAGCTTAGTGTAAATAGGCTTCGGAGTTTTGGCTCCTCGGAAACCCAGGTGTGAGATCCCTTGTCTTCGCACATCACGAAATCCCAACTTGCGAAACCCCGAAAAGAGCTTAGTGTAAATAGGCTTCGGAGTTTCGGCTCCCAGGAAACCTAGGTGGGAGACCCCTTGTCTTCACACATCATGAAATTCTGGTACGTGAAATCCTGATATGAGAAACCCCGAAGCAGTGTAGTGTGAAAGGATTTTGGCATTTCGACACCCAGGAAAGCAAAAGGTATGAACCCCTCGTCTTCATACATCGTGAAATGTCGGTATGCGAAACCCCGAAAGGTAGAGTGCTGGGATTTAATCTGAGCCATTGATCAAGTCGACGATCTGTTAGACCCTTTCAGGTTTTGACACTTCGAAAGACAGAGAATAGGGGAACGCTTGCATAGTGATTCCCCAAATCACGAAAACTGGAAGCGCCTTTCTGGTAAGGCCTGTGGTCATAGCCAAGGATCGCATGGGGAAGAATAAGGGAAGGGAGGGCCCTTACCAGGCCCCTTAGAAATTCAGGGATTCTGTTCCTCAAAGAAAAGATAACAAGAAAAATCTTAGTGGTCATAGTGGGTGTGTGACATCCTACCAACCCTTCTACCTTTGGCATATATTTTTCTACAACTCTAAGTTTACTTACCCCGGATTGACAATTTAATGAGGGTTTTTACTGTGTTTTTAGTGCATATATAACACCCATCATTTTTGGCGCCACTGCCGGGGAGTTCTCTTAAGATAAGAAATAGTTAGGAAATAGATCATCCTTAGACCTTAACATTAGCTTGGTGGTGGGGGAGCTTTAAGATGAGAGGTAAGAACCTACGCATATGCTATAGCAGGTTCCCCCAAACCCAATGGTAGTTTTTCCTTTTTGTTTTTGTTTTCTTTCATGGATAGACCTAGAAACCAAATGGTATCTTTTTCTTTTGTTTTTTCTTTCTTTCATGAATAGGTCTAGAGACCCACAAGGTAGATACATTAAATCAAAATCAAACCTTTCAACCAAGGTTCCTTCTGATCTCTTTGGGGGAAGGGACGTTCCTCTTATAAAATCCGTAGACTGATACTGAAAAACAGAAGCTAGCTCAACTCAAAGAGCTAAAATAGTCTCTGAAGAGACTAACACAGGGAGCACTATAGAACAAGAAATTGAAGCATCAATCATATTAGGAAAGGAGGCAAGACCACTCGAGTCTTCCACAGAACCAAACAATACAAATTTTTCTTTTACACCACCACCAGGGGACCCTAATTTTAAGGACATCATATACCCTAAATAGGTGAATCTTTTGTTTGGTAGTTCATCCAATGTAATTATCTCTCAAACTGACACAAAAACTTTGGCACCAATAGTCTCAACCAGCTCGAGTAGAGTCCCAGACATCCAATCCATAGGAAGACCTTTCCATCAAAGGGAAACCTTGTTTTCTTCAAAGGTAAAACCACCTAGGTACTCTCTTTTTTGAAACCAAGCCAATATGGATGAGCAGGAGGACCATAACAATGTGAGACATGGGGAGGAAGAAGAAACTGTAAACCAAACTGAAACTACCTTCGGGTTTCTGATTTTAGACACCACTCCAAACGTCAACATGAAGAATATTCCTCTCTCAACACTGCCTACCTTTTATGGTAAAAACAGTGAAGATCCATACACCTTCCTATTTGAATTTGACATCTTGTGTAGGAGCTACAACTACATACAAGATGCCCAAAAATTAAAACTCTTTTCTGCCACCCTCAAAGACTCTGCACTAAGATGATTCATGGGGTTGGGAGAATCCAATATTAGGTCTTGGGAAGCCATGAAAGACATATTTCTTAAGAAGTACCAAGACTACTGCAAGACCAAAGGGTCTCGTAATGACATCTTTAAAATCCAACAATCAGAAGATGAGACCCTCGAAGATTATATGGAAATATTTGGTTACATCTCCTAGAAGTCAAAATACCATGACCTCCCAGAGGATGCAATTAGGGCTCTTTTCATTAAGGGAATTTCAGAAGAATATCTAGAGATGCTTAAATTGATGGCATCGGGTGACATCTCTCATAAACCTTTTGCTAAAATATGTGAAATGTGTAAAAATTACTCAAGGAATAGAGCCAAAACAGGAAAGAATGTTCGGGACCCTTACAATAGAAACTTAAAACCAATTAGTTTAGGTGGTATCACAAGAGCAGAGATAGGAAAACTTTTAGAGAACTTCAAGACAAATATCTTAAGCACAATATGTTCCTAGTTGGACGCCCTATAAATAAAAAATAAATAGGAGGAGGAAAATGCAACAATGAGCATATATTGCCCAATATGTAGGAGGAAGCATTCCTCAAGGGAATGCCCATTAGATAACATTTTAGTTTGTGGCTTCTGTACAAAAGACCATGTAACTGAAAAATTTCCATCATTTCCCATTTTATTATCCATCTATAGGAGTGGATATCATGGGGAGTCTTCTTATGCACCTAGGAGGCCATGGTAGCATAGGAATCAACCCACATACCTGGATCTATAGTCTCAAGTTCCACCCTATTATCAACAACAACAGTGGAACTCACTAGGTTGGAAACACTGGTCTACTCAGTACCAACATCCTTGGAGTCAAGGATGGAGGGGAGGACACAACCAAGGAAACCCTCAAGCTCCACCTATCCATATGTCCAACCATCCTTATCCTCAGTTCCCATTGAACACTCCGTAGCTTTTGCCAGGTTTTTTTCCACCACCTTTACCTCCTATTTCACAACAACAACTACTGCAATATCAAAATGCAAGCTCCCTGATACCAACAATATTACTGGCCACAACCAGTGTCGAATCCTAATAGTAAGTCCCCTCAACCTCTTCACAATGTTGAGATGCAGGCCTTCCCGACATATGTTATTACTCTTGTTCCATTACAGGAAATTCAACTAAGATTGAGAAAAGTTCTAGATAGGCAGAGACCTTCAGTGGTCATCCAGAAAGAAGAAGAAGAAGAAGAAACCACCAAACAACCCACGGATGACACTAGGTGGGAAGATGTTATTATCCCAAAGAATCAAGAACCCAAGCTTCCCCAAAATAAACCTTCACAAATTATGAAGGTCCCTCCTTATCTAGACTGATTGGTAATCGAGAAACCTACCAACCGACCAGAATTTGACATTTTGAATGAACTGAAAAATATTTTTGTCAAGATTCTTCTTCTTCAAGCCATTAAATACATTCCAATCTACAGTAAGGTAGTCAAAGAATTGTGTATCAAGAATCCAGGTAGGAACAAAAAGGACCCCCTATAGTAAACTTGATAGGAGGACTTTCCGAATACATATCAGAGCAGCCAAAACTAGCAAAATATGGGAATCCAGGAAACCCTGTAGTGACCATAACCATTAATGAGGTCTCCATTGGAAACACTCTCATAGACCTAGGGGCAACCATCAATGTTATGAACGCTACTACCTTGGAACAATTACAGTTACAATCTCTTCTTTGACCTACCCCAACCATTTTGGAATTAGCAGATAAGACTAGGGTTATACCTGAAGGAATTTTAGATGATATAATGGTTACTTTAGCCTCATGGGAGTACCCCGTAGATTTTCTTTTCATTCTTTCAAAAGATCCTGCCAAAGGCCATCTTGTCATTTTGGGAAGACCTTGGCTAGCCACAGCTAATGCATTTATTGGCTCTAGAGAAGGAGAAATGACCATCTCGAATGGTCTCTCTATCCAGAAGCTCACCATTTACCCTCCAGCTCAACCTATTATGGAGAATCTATGGTGGCTTGAATGTACATACAAGAACAAGGACTAGGAAGAACCCGTATTGCCAAGTGACCATGCATGGGAACTTCAGGAGCACACAACAGAAAATGTGCTAAACTAGTTTATTTATGCTATCACATGTGTCGATTTTCCACAGTCTCTTCCCCAGTTTGAGTACATATTTGGGGAATAATTTCAAGAACAATTAGACCCATCCATTTTGTCTTTGACATATTTTATTTACAAGATAGATGAGTCTACCATGTATTACACTATGCCCTACGAGATTAGTCCAGGAAATTTTTTACATATAAATTCTGGGCTAGATGCAGACCAACATAAACAATTAGTAGATATCCTTAACGAACAATCAAGAGCATTTTCCTGGGAATACACTGACATGAAGGGTATACACCCCGACACATGCATCCATCACATATATACCCAGGGGGAAGTAACACCTATTAGGAAACCCCAGAGAAGGATGAACCCAACACTTAAAGATATAGTCAAGGAGGAGATCCAAAAGTTGTTAAATGTCGGATTTATCTATCCCATCTCAGATAGTAAGTGGGTATCCCCGCTTGTATTGGTTCCAAAGAAAGTGTCTGGAAAATGGAGAATTTGTGTTGACTTCCGGGAACTCAACAAGGCGACTCTGAAAGACTACTTTCATCTTCCTTTCATTGACCAAGTTCTAGATACCTTGTCCGGAAATAAGTATTTTTCCTTTCTATATGGCTACACTGAGTACAATCAGATTCTTATAGCACCCAAGGACCAGGACAAGACTACCTTTACTTGTCCTTGGGGCACTTATGCCTATGGGTCTTACCATTAGGATTGTGTAATGCTCCTGCCACTTTTCAACGAGCAGTATTAGGGATATTTGTCGATCTTATTCATGATTGTGTGGAGGTATACATGAATGACTTCACGTTATATGGAAACACTTACCAGGAAGCCTTAGACAACTTAGAAAAAGTCCTCATCAGATGCCAGGAAATGAACTTATCTCTAAGCCATGAAAAATGAAATTTTTTTTTAACTGAAGGAGTGGTTCTAGGACATCATGTTTCATTTGAAGGGATAAAAGTTGATCCTGCAAATATTGAGGTCATCGTCAAACTTACACCCCCCAAGACTCAGAAAGAGGTGAGAAGATTTCTTGGACATGCCGGATATTACCGGTGGTTTATTGAAAATTTTACAAAGATTGTTGCACCTATGTTTGGATTACTAATAAAATATGTCGATTTTGTTTGGACTGAGCAGTGTCAAACTGCCTTTGAAACCTTGAAAGCTAAGTTGTCTGTGACACTAGTTCTTAGAGGGTCCAATTGGACTCTCCCATTTCATATATCCACTGATGCCTTTGACACCGCAATAGGAGGGGTATTAGGGCAGAAAGAGGACCAGCAGTCCTATGCCATTTATTTTGTGAGCAAGAACTTGTCCCCTACCAAGTTAAACTATACAGTTACCGAGAAAGAATTCTTGGCAGTTGTTCATGCTATTAACAAGTTTTGTCATTACATTACAGGTTATGAAGTATTTGTACATAATGATCATTCATCCATTAGATTCCTCATGAATAAACCCATAACTAATGGTCGAGTGACCAGGTGGATTTTGTTATTACAAGAATTTAACATCACCGTGCTTGACCGACCTAGAAAGGATAATGTAGTAGATGACTTTCTTTACCGAATAAAAAAATGAGGATGATGATATCCCGGTAGATGATAGTTTCCCAGATGAGCACCTCTTTTCCCTTTTTGTTAATACCCCATGGTTTGCGAATATGGAAAACTATCTGGCCACTAGGAAATTACCGTCTCATTTGTCACCTCATGAAAAGAGGAAAATTATTACACAAAGTGATAATTACTCTTGGGTTGGTCATGATATTTTTTGCACAGGTCCTGATTTGATTATTCGTAGATGTGTCAGAGAGGACAAGTTACCTAGAATACTACGAAGTTGTCATGATGGACCATGTGGTGGTCACTTTTCTGACAAATGTACATCATATAAGGTGTTACATTCGGGTTACTATTGGCCTAGCATTTTCAAATATGCTGCCAAATATGTGAGAAGTTGTGATAGTTGCCAAAGGATAGGAAGACCTACGTTAGCTGAAGAAATTCCTTTGCGTGCCCAAGTAATGATAGAACCCTTCGAAAAATGGGCCCTCGACTTTGTAGGTACAATTTCACCCACGTCCCATAGGAAGAACTATATTTTGGTTTGTACAGACTACGTCACCAAATGGGTAGAGGCAAAATCTGTATTCAGGGATACAAAGAAGTCTGTTGTCGAATTTATCTATGAAGAAATCTTTACTTGCTTCGGTGTCCCTCATGAAATTGTTACCAACCAAGGCACTCAATTCACTTCTAAGCTGATGAAAGAGCTAACAGAGAAATATGGCATTAAACATTGTAAATCTTCTCCATACCACCCCAAGCCAATGGTCAGGTAGAATCTACAAACAAAGTTCTAGAAGCCATCTTGACCAATACTGTTCAATTACATCACCGATATTGGACTGATAGACTCCCAGAGGCTTTGTGGGCATACTGGACTACCTGGAGAAATACCACTGGGCATACCCCTTATGAGATAGTGTACGGGAAACAAGTACTTTTTCCTATAGAATTCCAAGTAAGGACCTTCCGTATTGCCGCAGAATTAGGATTGAACCTAGATGAGGCTCATAATCAATGAGCCCTACAATTGAATGAGTTGGATGAAATCAGGAAAGATGCCATCCAATAGACAATATTAGTCCAAAACCAGAGGAGCAAGTGGCATGATAGGTTTATCAAGAAGAAACACTTCCAACTTGGTGATCGGGCTCTATTGTTTGGTTCCCTATTCAAAACCTTCAAAGTCAAACTTACCACTCACTGGTTGGGCCCTTACGAGGTAGACACTATATATGAAAATGGAGCTGTAAAAATTAAAACAATTGACGATGGACAAGTCTCTTTTGTGATAAATGGACACCGACTTAAGTTTTATCATAAAACCTTAGTAGATGGGGAAGTCCCCCCTTGTTCTTGAAAAAGTTTTATGAATTTCCTAATGTATATATGTAAATAGTTTTTGAATTTTGTTAATAAGGCAATTCTAGAGATTTTTGTAAGTATTTATTTCACCATGAGTACACAGTTTCAAGGATCTTTCCTCAAAACATTTTTTATAATTGAATTTTGTGTCCACTAAAGCATCAAATGAATATTGAATTACTGTAATTAGCCACATTTTTGCAAATTCTCATTTTTTTTGGCATTCTAAAGTAGTTTCTCTTGAAAATATTCACCACTGTATAAGGAAGTGATACCATAACTATCAAGCCTAGAGGTATCTCGTATAGTTTTTACAAGAAACCTGAGTAAGTGAGTCAAGTGTCTTTATCAAAGAGTAACAAGGAATTCTAATTAGCGGTTAGTCATGGAAACATCACAATAACTACAAAGGAAGAAAGTAAGTTGAGCCTAGAGATACCTTTCTGTTCTTTCTCAATGGTACCATCCACTACACACTAAGTAGCTTGATTATATCATATCTTTAGATAGGCCACGACTGCTTAAGTACCCCTTACATTGGGACAATCACTAAGTAATATAACGGAAAGTCATCCTCTAACATAAATACCATCCCAATTGAAAAAAAAAAAAAAAAAGTTGTTTTCAGAGCTGTTCCCCCACCTTCTTGCAAAAGCAATCTTATACTAAAATATTAAAGGATGGAGGGCCAGTCTCTGAGGGCTTAAGAGGCTAACCCACCAGGATACTGAACAGGTATGCTGGCAGCAGGTATCGGCCTGTGGTATGACTAGGTAAACCTATCGGAGTACTGAACAAGCTTGCTGGCAGCGGGGTATTCTACCTAGCGAGGATGGTAATCTGACAAAAATAAAAAATTTAAACTTGTCCTGATGTACGACATTACTTGAAGACAAAGATGACATGAAGTATGTGCGGTTAAGCTAAGGTTAATGAACTCCATCAACTTTTCATTGGGAAATAACTCTAAGACTATCTTGAAACTCTCTTGCCTACCTCTTCTTATCTATATATAGGATCTCTTATCCTATAGGTGGCGCCATGTTCTAACTGTCTCGTCAGACCAAGATATGAAATTTTATCTTTACACTTGACATACTATAAATCTTCGGCTATTGGGGGATACTTACTAGTTTCCTATACTTGTGATTGTGAGGTGTCACAATGCATAGGTGTGGGGGAGGGGTTCATGAGCTGACAAATGATCATTTCCTAGAGAAGTAGATATTTGCAAGAATTTTTGTATTATTTCTATGATACAGGTTATTACATTGATAGTCATGCTATTTTTGAAATGCTTAACTCCTGTGTGTTATAAATTACTGAACACATACTTAACAGACCACTCTTTATCGGTTACTTAACAAACCACTCTTTATTAGTTTATCATTTCATTACAAGCTGCATATTGTGTTGATTAAGGTTGGTTGTCATTGATGTCCACCCTTGAAGAAATCCCCATAGCACAAAGTTTTGGGTAATGGACCCAAGATTGTTTGATGTCAATATGACTCGTTATTGTTTTTTCATGGTTGATAAGAAGTAAATATGGATGAACTCCAAAGTGGTCCCCATATGGTGAAAGCCCTCACGGGAAGACGCTTTGCGGAGTAAGAGAACCCATGATTAATTGTGGAATAATGAGATGAAGGAAAGTGAATTTGTCAGGAAAACTATCCTAGATGGATAGTTCTTGTCATGCCATTTCTGGTGGTATTTAGAACGTCACATAACTCCTCACGGTTAGAGAGTTATGACCATGTGAAGTTGGAGAACCCAGGCTTGGGTAATGGACCCAAGTTTGTTTGATGGATAACGGTATGTTTTTTGCTATATTTGAAGGTAATACTATTCTATATGAATAGTACATGTCATTCCATTTCTGGTGGTATGTGGGATGTCACATAAATCCTCATGGTTTGAGAGTTATGGCCTTACAAATTTGGAGGACCCTCATATGTCATCTAAAAGCCCCAAAAGGTCAAAGTAGTCAAAGTGGTTTAAGAGATTTTAAAAGGTAAATAATAAAGTG
>JZKD02S0072422.1:76672-92517 GCA_000966675.3 Picea glauca | reverse complement strand
TATTTACATCAAATACTATTGGGTCCATTACCCAAAACTTTCTGCTATAGGTCTTTCTTCAAGGGTTGACATCAATGAGAACCAACCTTAATCAACAAACACAATAATCTTCTTGATAAGGAAAAGGTTGGCATTGGTGAAAATGACCCTATGTTGTCAATTGAAATATGAAACCTCATCATAGAAATCTTGAACACCGCGAGTTCAAAATAAGAAATGGTGATTTGATGTCGCCGGATGGCTGGTACTTTATCCTCTGTCTCCAATGATGATTAAGAGTTCGTCACCTCAAGCCCTCCTCTTGTTGTCGCATGAAATACATGAGCACGATCTGTCATGATGTCTTGCTAAAACGTGATGAAATGATATCATCATCATTTGCTTCCATTATCTTTCCATGATGACTGTATGGCGTGTGTCTGGTGTGTCCTTTTTGGGTTTCTAGAGTCATTGGAGAAAAATCTGTGTTAGTGCTTTCACCGGCTCTCTTGCTGTAGGGAGTACACTTTAATTGTTGAAACCTGAGGCTTTCACTAGTTAAATTCAACTTCAAAATAGATGTTAGATTTTGAAAGGCTTTTTCTCAAATTTTTGAAAAGACCTTTTGAGGATCAATTTATTTCTAGGATAAAATCTTAAATCATATGTTTTGACACTTCTAAATTCTAAAAATTTATATAGGATCCTATTAATGACCATGCTATCACCTACAAAATGGAACAAATTGACTGATTCATTTTGGGAGATAACACATGGGATTCCTTCCGAGATGCCATTAAAGAACAATACTACCATGTTGGAAGCTACGAGGACCAGTACACCAGATGGACCACCCTACGTCAGGAAAGGGACCAGACAGTACCAGACTTTACCAATATTTTTCATACCCTATGCACCAAATTGGGTATCAAATATTCTGAGCATCATATGGTGCTCAAATATTGCGGCTATTTGCATAGATATATTCAAATAGAAATGGATTTCCAAGACATCACCTCATTGGGCACGACTTATAGATACGTTGTCAAGATCTAGCAGAAGTTTAAGCAAAAACAATGAGAGTTTGGATATGCAAACCCCTCTCAACCGAAGCAGGGAAAAGGAAACCCCAACCCATACAGCAAGGGACTAAGTCGAGGTGGTTTCCATTAGGACAATATTTCCAAGACACAACACAAGAAGGGAAATGAGAAGATGAAGAAGGACACATGAAAAGGGTGTGAGTACCATAAGACTCCTTGGAACAACACCGATGAATGCTGCTCCAAGAAGTCCCTCGTGGCTGAGTTGAAGGCTTCCGAGTCAAAGGATGATTTTGATTCCAAGTTGAATCCTAAAGGAGGGAAGCAGATTATCAATGTTGAACCCAGTGCCATGGTCGCTACCACCAAAGCTCGGCCAAGCGAACCAGAAGAACCAGAGGAAGGGGAACACTTCTTTCACTCGCAGATGTGGGTCAAGGGGGCTCTGATTTATTTCATTGTCGACAGTTATAGTCATAAGAACCTGATTTCAAAAGAGGTCTTCAAGTGGCTAAATTTACCAATGACACCGCACCCGTAACCCTACACCATCGACTAGCTTTGTCAAGGAAAAGATATTCGTGTCATCCAACAGTGTCGTCTTCCATACGACATCAAGCCTTTAAAATATGAGGTACTATGTGATATTTCTCCCCTTGAATTTTGTGATGTTCTCTTAGGACAACCATATTTGTGGAAGCATCATGTTGTGTATGAGCCTAGACCCCACAATGTTATTACTACTTTGGGTAGACAATTGTACAAGATCCCAGAGGTGGCACCGCCTACTGCTATTTCTTTAATCTTTGCTAAGCAATCCAATAAGGTCATTTCATAGATCAAGAAGTTCATCTTCTTTGTGATCCGTTCTCACAACAAGAAGAAGGTCGTTGCCACATCTGTGGCCTTTACACAATGCCTCTCTTTACAACAGAAGAAAGTGGATGTGACTATGGAATAATATAGAGACATATTTGTCTCACCTACAGGGGTAGTGACACACCGCCAAGTCAAGCATCCAATTGATTTGACCTCCGATGCACCTCTACCTAATGGACCAGTCTATCAACGCTTGCTAATGGAGAATGAAAAAATCATGGATCAGATCCAAGAGCTTCTTCAAAAGGGGCACATCAGACCCAACTCCTCCCCTTGCAGAAGCCCGATTGTACTGGTGCAGAAGAAGGACGGGACTTGGTGACTCTGTATTGATTACAGAGCCTTAAAAAAAATCCAAGTCAGGAACCACTACCCCATTCCCAGGATTCATGACCTTCTTGACCAACTCAATGGGGAAAATTTCTTCAGCAAGATTGACATGAAGTCTGGCTACCACCAGGTTCCCATTGAACTAAATGATGTCTGAAAGACAACTTTCAAGTCTAAAGAAGGTCTCTACAAATGGCTAGTCATGCCCTTTGGCTTAACAAATGCAGTAGCCACTTTCATGAGGTTGATGGATGATGTATTGATACCCTTCACCAACACCTTTGTGGTCATATATTTGGATGACATCCTCATCTTTAGCAGAACATGGGAGGAGCACATGCGTCATATTCAGTAGGTTTTGAGCACTCTGCGGTAGCACAAGCTTTATGCCAACTTGGAAAAATGATCTTTTGGTATGAACATGGTCCATTAACTGGGATACATTGTTGATCAGCATGGGGTGCATGTTTATCCAGCTAATACCAAGTCATTCGTGACTGGTTAGCCCTGACCACATTGACCGAGCTTCAGAGATTCTAGGGACTAGCCAAGTTCTACCAACAGTTCATGTTGGGATTCTCCCATATTGCATGGGCCCTTAGCTAGGTGACCAAGGGTGATGGTAGGGCCAAGTTCGTGTGGGGGAAGGATAAAAAAATAGCATTTGATGATATGAAACATAATTTGTTCTTAGCTCCAGTACTCTCCTTACCTGATATGAAACAACCATTCAAGATTGAGACTGATGCATCTGACTATGTTGTGGGCGCAATTCTCACTCAACACAAGAATCTAGTGGCATACCATAGTGAGACACTCTCCTATGTTGTCCATAAATACTCCACTTGTGACAAGGAAATGTATTCCATTGTACAAGCTTGTTGTCAATGGAAAAATTACATTCTGGGGAAAGAGATGATCATACACATTGATCACAAGCCTTTGCAGTTCATACAGACATAGGGGAAATTGCAGAACGACTACCATCATAAGTGGTCCACCTACCTACAATAGTTCCATATAAACATAGTGTATAATATAGGTATCTCCAATCATGTCGTTGACTACCTCAGTCGACCTCCTGTGGTTGCCCTCACAGCTGTGATCCATTCCTATGGACATGAAACATCGGAGTGGCCCCAACTTTACCAGCAAGGTCTTGACTTCGCCACCACATATCAACTCTTGGGTACAGGTGCCACTATCACTAATTTCCACATTTAGGATGAACTCTTATGTTGCCTGGGCCATCTCTGTGTTCCTACAAGCAAGCATGCAAAGTTTATTTGGGAAGCCCACTACAGTCAAGTGGCAGGACATTTCGGTGTAGAGAAAAATGTGGTCGTTCTTTAGAAATATTTTTATTGGCCAAAAATTCGACAGGACGTCAACAAATATATCAGATCTTACACTGTCTGCACCATTTCCAAGCTAGCCATCAATAATCAAGGCTTATACGCCCCTCTTCCTATTCTTGAGAAGTCATGGGAATCCATCTCCATGGATTAGATGTCTGGTTTTCCGTCCACAAAGCACGGAAATGACTGTTTGTTTGTGGTCGTTGATATGTTTTCGAAGATGGCCATCCTTACAACCTGTAAGAAGAATTTCACAGCGGCAGATACTGCCAAGATATTCTTTGAATGAGTTTGGGTCCACTTTGGGATCCCACAGACCATCATCTATGATTGAGACAACAGGTTCCTCAACACCTTTTGGTTGAGTCTCTGGTCTCTGTTGGACACCAAGCTCACAAAATCCACTGCTTTCCACCCCCAAACCGATGGCCAAACCGAGGTCATCAATCGGATGATTGTGCACATCCTGCACATGTACAATTCTAAGCATCCCCAAACATGGGACGAGAGTCTCCCATATGTCCAAAACATTTACAAAAGGGCTCTCCATAGTTCCACTGGCCATGGTCCATTTTAGGTGGGTTTGGGATTCCAACCGTTGGGACCCATTGATATTTCACTTCCTCTTGCCACCGCTAAAACAAACTCTTCTCATGATCAGTCTGCGATTCATAAAGCCACCGGATTAATTGAGCGGATTCAGCACATCTGCCAACAGGTCTAAGAGATTTTGTAGAAATCCAATGCTAAGTACAAGAAACACCATGATCAACATAGGGTACCACACCAGTTTCAGGTTGGTGACAAAGTCTGGTTACATTTGCAGAAGGAGCGTCTCACCGGGCCCAACCAAAAGCTTCACCCACTTCGTTATGGGCCTTACACTATCACCAAGGCTATGGGTAGAAATTATTTTAAGCTAAACACTCTACCCCTCCTTGGTCTGCATCTAGTATTCAATGAGAATCTCCTTCAGGCATATTTTCCACCATTATTGGACACCTTTGAGATCGCCGAACAACACCAATAGAGCTCAACCCTAACTGCATGGAAAAAGAATCCACCGATCAGATAGTGGGCATACAGGTCAAGGGAACTCACCAGCAATGGATCTAGCTTTATCAGGTTGTCAAGGAAAGGAAACTCCTATAGCAAGGCAAGTGGCTCACCTGGGGCCAAATCTAGCAGAATTTTGTTCACCTGATGGAGGAACTCAACGCAATGGATACCTGTTACAAGGGAAAAACTCTCTATGGACAAGAGTAAACCACAACAGCCAGGTATGACTGCAAAAATCAACTCAATTCCAACATGTGCTATATTAACTAATGTGCAGTATGAGGGAGAAGCCTACCTCGATCCAATTGTTTGATGTCATTCCACCGTTGAGCACTTTGACCCAAAACTTTACACCTGCAAGAAGTTATCAACAAACAAGCGATGCAAGTATATAATGACAATATATAAAATGAGTTAGCACATCAGATAGCACAATCCATTAATAAACATTACAAACATGCCCATGGATAATAATCATATATTTGCAAGATATCGATAGGACAGAAAAGGAGTATTTCTATTAATAATTGATCAGCAGAAGTATCAACATTACAGACTTTCGTTTCGCTTGATTCGAAACCAAGAAACCAATTTCCTTCCAACTGGGTCTCCACCACTTCAATCCTCCACCAAAGGCAAGCTCATAGGAAAGAGATAAATATATCATCTTGACAATAAGGGAATATCTTGGGGGCTAAAAACTGTGTTCAGACTTGAGGGACAAAGGGATCCAGACTCAATATGAAGTTATTTCTTCAGAGTAACTTTGCTCTCAAAGTTGAATGCTTTCTCTCTCTTTTTCCATAGCTTGAAATTGTGCTCTTATAGCCTCCAGAATGCAAATGAAGGGCTGAGTCTGAACATTTACAGTATATGGAAGGCCAAAGATCAGAGATCTTCAGGCGTGACATGGAAACCTGACCTCAGTTTGTATTTTCTGGCATAAACCCCGATATACGTGAGCTGTAGTGGAGCATCAAGTGTATACGTATCTTGCAAAGCAGTTAGGGAGTGTATATGTGGAAAAATATATAATTTTGGCTCTGGATTTATCAAAAAGGGGTTTGATAAGTCTACATAGGGAAACAAAAAAGGCCCTCTGTGCAAGATAGAAATGGTGAGGCAAATCTTGCTATAACAAATGCCCCCTAATGTGTGAGATCATAGGAGTATCTACGATGGCTAAAAGACATTATAAATAACCCAGAAGTGGAGTGGTAGAGAACCAGTTGGATGAAGTCGATTGCTCATTATATTATGTACTGACTTTGCATACATGGTTTCCAAAAATACAATGCAGATCCATGTGGAAAATATACCAATGAGCATTCATGGCCATGAGTAGGCAATTGTAAATGCGGTTACATGCCAATAGTTGTCATAGTCACAAACAAGGCCCAGTGAAACCAGTCTCAAAATCAATCTGAAGATATTTGTATACCAAGGAGTACAATCTAATCTCCCATGATCGCTGAAGTCAAATAGGTATTGGTCCGATGAAATGGAAGCAACAACTCAGGAAAGTTGTGTCTACAAAGTTATGTCTTCAAGTCTTCCATTAAATTTGCCATTGGTGCAAGTCTACATCATGTGAATAAATGAGTTGAGGTCGAACACGATGAGATATCATTTGATTACTGATCATTGAGGTATACTGTTAACAAACGTGAGACAACCTACCAATGATGAAAGTAGGTATCAAGGCACCGAGTACATCTCTACAAATGTGAATAAAGGAGCTGGTGTCAAACATTTGAGAGATCCATTGATCAAGAGACATTGATGTATTCTCATCTGTCAATGGTGAGAGAGCTTGCCACTAATGACTGCAAACCTCAAGGCACTAAAAAAACTCTAAGTATCATATTCAAAATACATGAGTTGAAGTCGATGGAAAGAGACTCGCTAAAAGGAGAGCATTAAGGCATCTCTGATCAGTCAGCAAGAGGAGAAAAGAAGGAGCTTCATGATTTGATGGAGATCGGACGAAGAACATGTTCATGAACCAACGACCCTGTGCATCTTTCGCATGTACCAAATGCAAGTGGTACACGGAAACACCCTCTGAATAGCAGCCAATGATGAAAGATGTTGACAAAGGCGAGGAAACCACCAATAGACTACAAGTGTGAAGAAGACAAGTTCACTCCACCCAATCATTACTGTCAGTCTCTTCACTAAGTGGGGAGTAGATTTCATTGATTGCAACCCAACTTCGGTTGGGGGGAATGAACACATTATTGTGGCTGTCGACTACTTCACCAAGTGGGTTGAAGCCATGCCTACCATGAAATTCGATGGGAAGACTGTATCTTTTTTCATATTCAACCAAATTATCGCTCGGTTCGGTATCCCGAGTGAGATTGTCACTGATCATGGTAGTCATTTTCAAAATGAAATGATGATAGAACTAGAATATAAGTTGGGGTTTAAACATGATCACTCGTCTCCTTATTACCCCCAAGAAAATGGGTAAGTAGAGGCTGTCAATAAGTCTCTCAAGACCATTTTGCAAAAAACTGTCAGTTGGAGCAATTCCAATTGGCACATCATGTTATATACTACACTTTGGGCATATCAAACCTCAGTTAGGACTTCCACTGATTTTTCTTCTTTTTCAGTTAGTACACGGTGTGGAGTCGATACTTCCCATTGAATGTGAAATCCCTTCTCTCAAATTGGCAGTTGAACTCCTACCTGACACTTAGGATTTAGAGCAACGCCTTGTACACCTAGAGATTCTTGGTGAGCAGCGTCGAGACACCTTTACAGCTATCAAGGTAAATAAGAAATGTGTCAAGGTTCAGTATGATAAGTCTGTATGTCCCCGGTTGTATGTTGATGGTGACTTGGTCCTCTTGTATGACCAAGCCAGAGAATCGCTAGGGGTAGGAAAGTTTAAACCCATGTGGCACAGTCCTTATATTGTGCGATGTGTTCTAGAAAAAGGAGCCTACGAGTTGGAAGATTATGAAGGGAATAAATTGGCTGAGCCCAGAAATGGGCTCTACTTAAAAAAGTATTATGCTTGAGCCCTGGGCTTGGGTGAAACCCTTTGTGTACTAATGTAAATTTAGTGTGTATACACCTTTTCCCCTTTTTTGTCTTTGGCTTGCTTATCGAGTTTTCCCTTTTGTTGGAAGATGTCAACGGAATATTTGGTCTACTTAGGATTCACAAATAGAGATAGTCGTCATACACAGAACTTATCTTCTGCCGCTTGGGTGATTTACTCGTCTGAGGGTTTGCTAGTGTCTTCAGGTGGCGTATGCCTAGGGCCATCCATGAATAACGTGGCTGAATATAGCGCTATTATAGAATTATTGCACGATGCTATCTCACATGGTATTCTCTCTATAGAGGTGCACCTGGATTCTCAGTTAGTCGTACGTCACTTAAACGGTCGTTACAATGTGTGTGATCCAACATTGCTCTGTCGATTCCTACGGGTGCATCTTTTAGAACGACAATTTGATTTTATTACATATTTTCACATTCCTAGAAGTTCTAATCATGTATCCAATGCCTACGCTAATTATGTTTTGGATTGGTATTTGTCACATTAATAAAGAAAAGAAGACCATTAAATCAATGAACACATTGTAATATATAAGTACAACCGAAGATCTCTTTTTTTTATATTTCCTATGGTGTTTTATATTACAAAATTGGGGCTAAAACCCTCAAAAATACATATACAGTCGATATACATGTCCTATGACATCTATGCCTGTGGCGTTGGATTGGTCTCATGATAGGAAACCATGGCATTAGAGAGACACTAGAAGAGTCATACCCATGCTCTAGGTACGCCAACAACCTACCTCTGCATGGCTTCAGGTAGATCCTCCACCTGAACCATAGGAATCCTCTACGTCAAACGCGACAGGTTTTCCTGCACGTTCTGAAGGACTCTCTCTGCCTCTCCTCCCACTGCCTCATCTACCTAGTGCCTCTGCCTATGTCATAGGAATCCCTCTGGCTATTGTGGACCCACGTCTGCAACCACACAAGTATCGAATTAATATTCAAAAACACCATCCAAAAAATATTTTTGTTCTTTTAAAATACAAAAATACAAAAATGAAACATATAAAAAACATTGTTTGCCTATGGCACCGTAGGTGGATCCTGGTGGAAGCGACATATCATGATCACCTCTGAAATCAATTCCCTCATAGGGATAGTCATCCAGAGCTATGATTTGTCTCCCCCACCACAAGAAAAAGTCATCGTTGTAGGGTGTCACTGCCCTACCTCCCCCCTGCCGCCTCATGACCTCGACCCATCGCACCATAGCTGGATCACGTGGCCCTCTAGGAATGATCTCCACTCTAGGTCCCAATCTTGGGATCCACTCAAAAAAGAATCTAGAAAGGATAAAGGAAAACCCGAAGTCTCTCTTTTCCCCCTGCTTGCACTCTGTCAACTAACCTTTCATGTTGGTCAGCAGTGAGGTACACCAATCGTACATGGTAGGTCTTGCACACTCCAGTGCATAAAACATAAGCGGTCTCGATGCTTGATGTAGCAAGGTTGACCCTATAATCCTAGAAATCATGAACACAATAATCGCTGAGGTTACCTATAGCTCGGATAGGGATTTGACTTCCCACCATGGGAGTCCCTGCAACACAGTGGGCCTCGATGTATTCTTCGACCTTCATGCCACTTCCAACCCTATGTGACTTAAGGTCCATGACCTCTCCTTGGCGTGAAATTCATGTCAAGAAGTAGATGTCCTCTACTTCTATCCCTAATGGTTACCCATCAAGGATAAAGCTCTCACTATCTGGATCCCAATAGCCCACTAGCATTTCCAATAACCTCACTTGAGCCCTCATTCCTTTGAGAGCCCAAAAATTGTATAGACCACATCTTTTCAATTCCGCTTGAGCCACCGGATCCCTTTCCACTACTGCATCTACCTCCTCCTACTCTCTCTCCCTCCACTCTAACACCATCCTGCAAAAACCAAATCAATTTTTGAGTTAAAAAAATATTTTTTTTCCATTTTGCGCACATATACGCTGTTTATCCAAGAATAGTCGTGGGTAGGGCCTGATATACGCCCCGTGTAGTTCACAAAGGGGCATATATCTGGTCATATATGCGACATATTAGTAGAAACCCGTGTATACTGAAAAACACAATTTGCGCCCTTAAAAAATAAAAAAATGGAGCCCAATTCAAAATTGTAAACCATTGAATTTGAAGAGGATGGGATGAAGAGTTACCTGGACCAGACGGCTTGCGATTCCATTGCCTATTGCTCCCACGATCGTCGTTTGAATTCTGGAGGTATGTTAGTCCAAATTGCACTATTTTGGGTGAAAATGAAAATGACAAAGTAAATTGTGATTTTATTACTATTTATAAAACATTTTTACCCATTTGATATAGTTTTATGCTATTTTTTGTCTAAAGGACTAATTCAAAAATGGTTTTAAGCTGGTTTTTGTAGTTTCGACTCAATTTTCTTATAGATTTCAACGTTGTGGTTGGCCGTTCATATCCTCAGGCAGGTATATTCATAACCTAGCATATAGGATAGGTATTCACTACATCGTACATTTTTTCATTATCCTTCAATTACCACTTTTTACGTATTAGGTATGAACCCATTTATTGCAACACATTAACCTCCATCTTCTATCATAGCATCGTTAATAAATGGTATTGACTTACCAAACATGGGTACCCTAGTTAGAACCTCTTTGTCATTTGGTGACCATGTCGAGATTTTCGTTAGGACCGGGAGTCCATTAGAATTCGACACATGACTTTAAAAAGAGCCTCATTTCTCATTCATGTACACGCGACCTTATTACCCGTGGACTCCCAGAACACGAGTCTTAGTTAAGCTCTTTTTCGACTCATTACTAAAAATTGAAAATATCGCCGAGTGATTTGTCCCTTTCACACTCGTTAAAATTGGATTTGAAAGATCATGAGTCTTAGTTAAACTCTTTTTTGACTCGCTATCAAAAATGGAAAAGATCGCCAAGTGAACTTGTCTTCTTCACACTCGTAAATTGGATTTGAAAAGATGTCTACGAGTGTGAAGAAGACAAGTTCACTCGGCGATCTTTTCCATTTTTGATAGCGAGTCAGAAAAGAGCTTAACTAAGACTCATGATATTTCAAATCCAATTTTAACGAGTGTGAAAGGGACAAATCACTCAACGATCTTTTCAATTTTTAGTAACAAGTTGAAAAAGAGCTTAACTAAGACTCGTGTTCTGGGAGTCCGCGAGTAATAAGGTCGCGTGTACATGAATGAGAAATGAGGCTCTTTTTAAAGTCATGTGTCAAATTCTAATGGACTCCCGCTCCTAAGGAAAATCTCGGCATGGGCACCAAATGACAAAGAGGTTCTAACTAGGGTACCCATGTTTGGTAAGTCTCTACCATTTATTAATGATGCTATGATAGCAGATGGAGGTTAATGTGTCGCAATAAATGGGTTTGTAACTAATGAGTAAAAAGTGGTAATCGAAGGATAATGAAAAAATGTATGATGTAGTGAATACCTATCCTATATGCTAGGTTATGAATATACCTGCCTGAGGATATGAACGGCCAACCACGACGTTTAAATCTGTAAGAAAATTGAGTCGAAACTACAAAAACCAGCTTAAAACCATTTTTGAATTAGTCCTTTAAACAAAAAATAGCATAAAACTATATCGAATGGGTAAAAATGTTTTATAAATAGTAATAAAATCACAATTTACTATGTCATTTTCATTTTCACCCAAAATAGTGCAATTTGGACTAACATACCTCGGGAATTCAAACGACGATCACGGGAGCAA
This sequence comes from Picea glauca, assembly GCA_000966675.3. Taxonomy (NCBI): domain Eukaryota; kingdom Viridiplantae; phylum Streptophyta; class Pinopsida; order Pinales; family Pinaceae; genus Picea; species Picea glauca. The sequence continues at coordinate 81,051 of JZKD02S0072422.1, read as the reverse complement.
TAGGCAATGGAATCGCAAGCTGTCTGGTCCAGGTAACTCTTCATCCCATCCTCTTCAAATTCAATGGTTTACAATTTTGAATTGGGCTCCATTTTTTTAGTTTTTAAGGGCGCAAATTGTGTTTTTCAGTATACATGGGTTTCTACTAATATGTCACATATATGACCAAATATATGCCCCTGTGTGAACTACAAGGGATGTATATCAGGCCCTACCCACGACTGTTCTTGGATAAACCGCGTATATGTGCGCAAAATGGCAAGAAAATAATTTTTTAACTCAAAAATTGATTTGGTTTTTGCAGGATGGTGTTAGAGTGGAGGGAGAGAGAGCATGAGGAGGTAGATGCAGTAGTGGAAAGGGATCTGGTGGCTCAAGCAGCATTGAAAATATGTGTTCTATACAATTTTTTGGCTCTCAAAGGAATGAGGGCTCAATTGAGGTTATTGGAAATGCTAGTGGGCTATTGGGATCCAGATAGCGAGAGCTTTATCCTTGATGGGCAGCCATTAAGGATAGAAGTAGAGGACATCTACTTCTTGACATGACTTTGACGCCAAGGAAAGGTCGTGGACCTTAAGCCATGTGGGGTCAGAAGTGGGATGAAGGTCGAAGAATACATCGAGGCCCACTGTGTTGCAGGGACTCCCATGGTGCGAAGTCAAATCCCTATCCAGGCTCTAGGTAACCTCAGCCTGAATATTATTGTGCTCGTGCTTACCAGGATTATAGGGTCTGCCTCACTACATCAAGCATCGAGACTACTTATGTTTTACGCACTGGAGTGTGCGATACCTACCATGTACGATTGGTGTACCTCACTACTGACCAACATGAAAGGTCAATTGACAGAGTGCAAGCAGGGGAAAAAGAGAAACTTTGGGTTTTCCTTTATCCTTTATAGATTCTTTTTTGAGTGGATCCCAAGCTTGGGACCTAGAGTGGATATCATTCCTAGAGGACCATGTGATCCAGCTATGGCGCGATGGGTCGAGGTCATGGGGCGGCAGGGGGGAGGTAGGGTGGTGACACCCTACAACGATGATTTTTTCTTCTAGTGGGGAAGACAAATCATAGCTCTGGATGACTATCCTTATGTGGGAATTGATTTTAGATGTGATCCTGATATGCCGCTTCCACCAAGAGCCTCCTACAGTGCCATATGTAAGCAATGTTTTTTATATATTTCATTTTTGTATTTTAAAAGAACAAAAATATTTTTTGGATGGTGTTTTTGAATATTAATTCTATACTTGTGTGGTTGCAGACATGGGTCCACAATGACCAAAGGGATTCCTACGACACAGGTAGAGGCACCAGGCAGATGAGGCAGTGGTAGGAGAGGTGGAGAGAGTCCTTCAGAACGTGCAGGGAAACCTGTCGCATTTGACGCAGAGGATTCCTATGGTTCAGGTGGAGGATCTACCTGAAGCCATGCAGAGGCATGTTGTCGGCATACCTAGAGCATGGGTACTGTTAGTCTCTAATTTTGTCTTGGTTTAAGTAAGAAACCCTTGTCCTAAACCCTCCTTACCCATCCCTCATTTTCCGTTTTGAGCTGTTTTCATTTTTTAGATTTTTGATATTTCATGGTTTGCATTAAAATTTTTGATGATTTATTTGAGTTTTGATTATGAAAAACATTGTTTAAACTAGAAGTGTCTCCTTTATGCCATTGTAATTTTCAAATTTCAAGTTGTCAAATGTGCTATGGGAATAAGCCTATTACTGTAGCGCCAAATAATCATGCCATAACGTGCTACTGCTATCCCGATTTAGTTATGATAACAAGATCATGAGCTAAGAGTTCGTGTGTTCCAACAAGAATTTGGTAATCATTTCTAAATCCAACATGTTCAGAACATAATTGCTATACAAGCGCGTAGGGTTCATTTCAAAATCCCCTGTTATTTAATGATTATTATGTGATCGGTTTGAGTTGTTTTAAGTTCGGCCTTGCAGGAAGAAATACATGTATCCATTCAAAGCAACATGCATATATCAACAATTGCAGGAAGGGAATTTGGAACCCGAGGGTGTTAGTTGCAGATTTGAGTTTAAATGGCGCCAAAGTAGAGCAAACAAGTTGCCAGAATTGAACCAGAAGGTGTCAAACTCCTTGAATTCTACCCTTAGATGGCTCAAAGATTCAGAGACGTCGGGTGGTTTGAGTTCCTCACTACATTTCAAGGATACGACGAACAGGTTTCCATGGAATTTTCTTTGAACTTCGATGGTCATGAGGTCGAAATCAACAAGATGTTGATGATGGTGACAGAGCAGACTATAGCCAAGGCTTGCAGGCTCGTGGTTGGAGGGGAAAGATGGTGGAAGAAGGAACACATGGTCACTGAGTTTGTGAATCAATTCCTCCTTCCAGATAAGCAGAATCCGGATTGGAGAAGGGGAATTCCTCGTAGTTGGGTTCGACCCAAATGGCGCACTTCCCTGGTGGTGATTCACAGATACATCACCTGTGAAGGGAGGTTTTCTTTGATCTACATCTACCATATCAGAATATTGATGCATCTAAATGGTGACTACCCTTTAAACCTTCCTTATTTCTTGCTTAAAAGTTTGAAAAAAATGTCCAAGAAGGTACAGTCGATTTCCACTAAGTCGAAAAAGGGCAGAGGGAGGAAAACTATTAAACAAAGTCGAGATATTGCTGATGAAAACCCTATAAAAGATGAATCTTCTGATATCAAGGTAATTAAAAAGAGCATAAGTAAGAGACCTAGATTGGAGCCTGAACATGAAGTGCTTCCTGAGGAAGATATCAAAGAAGAGACAGAGTCAGATAATGATCTCATTACTCAAACTGCAGTCAAGTCTGAAATGCCATCCACCAGCAAAAAAAACGTTGCAGTCAAAGGAAAAAGGAAAAAAGGTGCATGTTTATCATAAAAACCTCGGATAAATTCAACCAGGGATACTAATAAGTATAGACTGAACTCAAAAGCAATGTTCAATCTTTCCATTAAAGAAGAAAACACCATAATCATAGATGATGATTCCGAGGATGTTGAAACAAGCACTAGGGAAAGAGCAAAGAAGACTCCTTTTCCCAAGAAATCTATCAGCAAAGGAAAGGGAAAACTTACACCACCTACAGGCCCTGTAACGAGAGCTTCAAATAGGTTAGCTAAGGATAAAGAGATGGATAAAGGCATCAGTGAATTCCCTGAAGAAACACAGGATTACATGGAAGATTCAGATTACTTACCAGATGTACCTGGAGCTATGGATTCATCAAGTTCTGAAGAAGAACATAGCTCAGAATTGATTTCAAAATATCAGGTTAAAGCCAAAGAACCCAGTGTTACTTTAAATCTGAATGAAACTGCACCCTCTGAAGATTGTTTAGGATTCAGGGTCGAGATAAGAACTGATAAGGAAAAGATTAAAGAATTTCAGAAAACCATAAAACAGTTAAAGAAGGAAAATATGCAGATAGGACAGTGGAATGCTTGCCAGCAGGAAAGAATTCAAATTCTTAAAAAGAAGAAGAAGGAGCAAAGGGCATTTCTTAAGGAACTCAGGGAAATCAATTTCAGACTTTACTGGCACAGTGTTGTGTTAACCACAAATCTCAAGCATAAAAATGCCAAAGCCTCTACTGCGATTTTATCTTAAAGGTAACATGAATATTGGTTACAATTTTGTTTAAAGGTGCTCCAAGAGATATGGCAAATAATACTCGTTTTGATCAAGGAAATGCTAAGAATTCGATCTTCTTTACAGAGTCAAACGAAATCTATATTTTGTAGAGTATTGCTGGCAATGCTTGTTATATCAAGCTGTTGAGCTGTGGACTATTTTGGAAATAGTAGTTCATTTTTGAGTGACATAATTTAGGATCTGGATACTCTTTGATTCTAGTCATTTAAAGTTGTCCTAGATAATAGTATCTGGTAGCTTCATAGCTGTTTTAAATAGACAGAAGACATACCTTTTGGGGGTTGAAAATTTGGATATCTATAGAGACTTTTTGTGGAGATAATTGTAAAGGCATGTATGTTCAATTGACACTTAATAGCAAAGGCATATGGATGGTTAGACCTTCTCTTTTCTACTCTGTTCTTTCATTTTTCATGCTTGAATTTATTATTCAAATTGCAATGCTTTTGGTTCTTGAATGCTAATTTATACAGTGAATATTTTGCTGTAGAGATAATTTTCAAGTAATAATTTCAAGCTGATACCCCTGTTTCTTTATAATATATTGAAACTAAACTTTGTGAAATTGACAAATTGAAGATTTCACTTTCTTTCTTTTGAATTGGTTTACTCCATCTATGTATCTACCTATTATTCAGCCAATGGGATATGCCATGTTTTAAATCTTGATTTTCATGCCATGCTATAAGCTTGACCCA
>JZKD02S0072422.1:61064-76662 GCA_000966675.3 Picea glauca | reverse complement strand
ATTGTAAAGGCATGTATGTTCAATTGACACTTAATAGCAAAGGCATATGGATGGTTAGACCTTCTCTTTTCTACTCTGTTCTTTCATTTTTCATGCTTGAATTTATTATTCAAATTGCAATGCTTTTGGTTCTTGAATGCTAATTTATACAGTGAATATTTTGCTGTAGAGATAATTTTCAAGTAATAATTTCAAGCTGATACCCCTGTTTCTTTATAATATATTGAAACTAAACTTTGTGAAATTGACAAATTGAAGATTTCACTTTCTTTCTTTTGAATTGGTTTACTCCATCTATGTATCTACCTATTATTCAGCCAATGGGATATGCCATGTTTTAAATCTTGATTTTCATGCCATGCTATAAGCTTGACCCATCTTTCAACCATTATACCAAAACCAAATCATAAAAACCCTCAAAAATACTTTGCAATAAAATCAAGGATGCCCTAGCTTGCCCTTACCAGTCGAGTGCAACTTTAGGGACTAATAGGTACGACTCTTCTGGTGTCTCTCCAATGCCATGGTTTGCTATCACGAGACCAATCCAGCACCACAGGTGTAGATGTCATAGGACATGTATATCGATTGTATATGGATTTTTGAGGGTTTTAGCCCCAATTTTGTAATATAAAACACCATATTTTTTGGAAATATAAAGAAAAGAGATCTTCTGTTGTACTTATATCTTACAATGTGTTCATTGATTTAATGGTCTTCTTTTCTTTATTAATGTGACAAATGCCAGTCCAAAACATAATTAGCGTAGGCATTGGATACATGTTTAGAACTTCTAGGAATGTGAAAATATGTAATAAAATCAAATTGTCATTCTAAAAGACGCACCCATAGGAATTGACAGAGCAATGTCGGATCACACACATGGTAACAACTGTTTAACTAACGTATGACTAACTGAGAATCCAGGCGCACCTCTATAGAGAGAATACCATGTGAGATAGCATTGCACAATAATTCTATAATAGCTCTATATTCGGCCATGTTATTCGTGGATGGCCCTAGGCATACGCCACCTAAAGACACCAGCAAACCCTCAGACAAGTAAATCACCCAAGCGACAGAATCTAAGTTCCGTGTATGATGACTAGCTCTGTCCGCGAATCCTATGTAGACCAAATATTTCGTTGACATCTGCCAACAAAAGGGAAAACTCGATAAGCAAGACAAAGACAAAAAAGGAGAAAAGGTGTATATACACTAAATTTACATTAGTACACAAAGAGTTTCACCCAAGCCTAGGGCTCAAGCATAATAATTTTTTAAGTAGAGCCCATTTTTGGGCTCAACCAATTTATTCCCTTCATAATCTTCCAACTCGTAGGCTCCTTTTTCTAGAACACGTCGCACGATATAAGGACCATGCCACATGGGTTTAAACTTTCCTGCCCCTAGCGATTCTTTGGCTTGGTCATACAAGAGGACCAAGTCACCCTCAGCATACAACCGGGGACAGACAAACTTATTGTACTGAACCTTGACACATTTCTTATTTACCTCGATAATCGTAAAGGCATCTCAACGATGCTCATTAAGAATCTCTAGGTGTACAAGGCATCGCTCTAAATCCAAAGTGTCAGGTAGGAGTTCAACTGCCAATTTGAGAGAAGGGATTTCACATTCAACGAGAAGTATTGACACCACACTGTGTACTAACTGAAAACAGAGAAAAATTAGTGGCAGTCTTAACCGAGGTTAAATATGCCCAAAGTGTAGGATATAACATGATGTGCCAGTTGGAATTGATCGAACTGACAGTTTTTTGCAAAATGGTCTTGAGAGACTTATTGACAGCCTCTACTTGCCCATTTTCCTAGGGGTAATAAGGAGACGAGTGATCATGTTTAAACCCCAACTTATATGCTATTTCTATCATCATTTCATTTTGAAAACGACTTCCATGATCAGTGACAATCTCACTCGAGATACCGAACTAGATGATAATTTGGTTGAATACAAAAAAAGCTGAAGTCTTCCCATCAGATTTCATGATAGGCATGGCTTCGACCCCCTTGGTGAAGTAGTTGACAACCACGATAATGTGTTCATGCCCCCCAGCCGAAGTTGGGTTGCAATCAATGAAATCTACTCCCCACTTAGTGAAGGGACCGACGGTAATGACTGGGCGGAGAGGGGCTGTGTGCGAGCACATTTTTCAAGTGAACACTTGGCAGGGGTGACACTTATTAACCACTTCAATACAATCTTTAAAGATGGTGGGCCAGAAGTAACTGGCTCGCAAGATTTTTTGGGTTGTCGCAAGCCTGGATAGATGACTGCCACAAGCCCATTTGTGGCAATCATTAAGTACTAACTCGACTTCTTTGTGAGTTGAGAAACAACGTAAGATGCTATCTATTCCTCGATGATACAAAGTGTCACTGACGATTATATACTTTTTTTCTTGGTAACGAACATGTCGTCGATCATCTCGCGAGAGATGTTGAGATAAATTCAAGGTTTGAAGGTATAAAACAATATCTCCATACCAGGGGTCAGATGATGAAACAAGGAAAATGTGTTCATCTCCGAATGAATTGACATGAATTACATCTTCGTCTAACCATGGGAAATTGGATATTAACTCTGCAAAAACTGGTGATTTCTTAGACTTGGATGAAGCAAAGTCGAGATCAAATTATTGTAGGATGAAAATCCATTTATTATATTTTCTTCCTATTCTACGTCTAGTGAGGATGTATTGAAATGGATTAACATAAAAAACCATAGTAGTTTTTCAAAGCAATATCTAGTGTCGTAAATGTTGGACTGCATGGACGACAACCAAAGATAGCTTTTCAATGTGAGTAATTCTGTTCAGGACTGGATAAATTTTGACTGAGATAGTAGATGATGTGCTCGTGGAGCTCATCATCCCCCTAAACTAGAACCATACCAATGGTCTATTCAGACGTGGCGATATACAACAAATAATATCTATTGTAATAAGGAGATTTCAGCAAAGGGGCCAATGCCAAGGATTTCATTAAGGCATCAAAATATTGTTGGGCTTGCTCATCCCAAATAAATGGGGTGTCTTTCTTCAATAGGTGCATGAAACCCTTAGTGATATTGGCATAATTCACAATAAATCGACGCAAGAAGTTAGCTTTCCCTTGTAAACCTTGAAGTTGTCTAATTGTTTGAGGGGAAGGCAACTGAAGAATTGCCTCAACCTTAAGTATATCTACCATGATCCCTGTCTCAAAGACTAAGAATCCTAAGAGACGACTAGATATAACACAAAAGATGCATTTATGAGGGTTGAGTCGGATTCTATAGTAGAAACATCTTTCAAAAACCAATCGAAGGTGCGTAACATGATCCATTCTCTTGCGAGAGTGAGAAACAAGATCATCGAGGTAAGCTTCGACTATGTGTTTGAGATCCTGAAAAGTGAAATTCATGGCTCGTTGGAAGGTTGCTCCGATGTTTTTTAGGCCGAAAGGCATTTTCCAGTATGCAAATGTGCCCCAAGGACATATGAATGTCGTCTTATGTTGGTCATTGGGTTTGATTTGGATTTGGTTATAGCCTGAAAATCCATCCATAAAATAAAATATTTCTCTTCCCGCACACTCATCGAGAATCTAATCAATGAAAGGTGTGGGGAATTTATCTTTAGGACAGGCCTTGTTTAGGTCGTGAAATTCCATACACACGCGGATGGTTCCTTTCTTTTTATTCACGAGAATGGGGTTGGATACCCATTCGGTCAAGGGAATTGGGTAGATGAAGCCGACATTAAGTAGCTTCTCTACCTTTTCCTTAATAGGGGGGGCCTTCCTAGGATTAACAAATCTAATACATTTTCGAACGGGTTTAGCATCTGGGTAAGTCCTAATATCATGTTCGACAATATGAAGGTCGATCCCTGGCATCTATTCATATGACCAAGCGAATACGTCTCAAAATTATTTGAAAAGGTTGGTGTATATCAGAGTCTCTTCTGGCGAACAATCTACACCTATATTTACATTTTCAATCTTGCCAGGGGTACGAGAGATATTGATCTAGACTGTGGGAGAAATACTCGCCATATTCCCTTTGGCGTAAATGCCATGTGTATCAAGTGGAACTACAATGTGACCGACTATCTCACTCAGGGTAGATCTAAAATCATCTTTCTAAATTTTTTCAAGACTTGGGAGAAAATAAGATCGATGATGCATATCATCCCAAGGTCTCTCGAAAACATTCATGGCTTCGAGGATGGCTTCGTCTGAAGACAAAGTCTCATCCAAGAAATCATGTGAACAAGATAACGAAGTGGCCCACATGGGCCTGAGAACTAGATCCTCCTTGACTATCTGCGAGGGAACAGGATCAGGATCGACAAAAGAGTCAAGGATAGCTTGATATGAAATATTTGTTGCCGATAGTGGCATAGCCATGCCATCATGCGAATGAACTTCAATCGATGAATTCAGAGAAGGTAGGGTCCAAGGGTCACTGAAATAAGAAGTGTGGAAATGGATGGACCTTTCTACTGAAGTGGGTGTATTGGACATGGCATAAATGTGGTGAATCGGTGCCAAGAAGTCGAAAGTACCCATGAGGTAATAATACCTTCTGACACCAATATTCTCAGTTTTCGATTGAGAATTGTCGACCACAGGGATCGACGGTCCAATAGATGTGTTTGGGATAGAGTATGCAAAGGATAACTGGTCGATTGTCACAACCTCCCCTTGATGAGGAAAACAAAGCGTGTGGAAAATGGATGATACGATGACGACCATAGCATAATTCCAATTGTGACCTAGTAACAGGTTATAATCAAGAGGCGCATCAACTACCTCTACTTCCACTTCTACCATCTTCCCACCTAACTAGACCAGAAAGGCGGGGAGAATACCATGAGGGCGGAAGGAATGACCGTCGAATGCTTTCAACATGGTCAATGAATTTGAAAGGTTTGGAGAACCGATAGCTTTCCAACAAGATAAGGACATAATGCAAGTGGAAACACATTCATCAACGACTGCTCGTTTGATGGTATATTTAGAACACTCCACGTGGATTTGGAAAGCCACATGGTAGGGTAAGCAAGGCTTCACTTACGTGACATTGAACTTGATGATCTTCGAGCCACTAGGTTCTAGAGCTCCTAAGGCAGAGATTAAGACATTCCTCTATGATGGACATGTCTAGAGTACCTCCAAAGAAGACATTGCGTAGGGTGTTTGGCCCAGATCCTCAATGATAGAGTAGTTATGGGCGGCTTTAGCATTAGGGTTATGGGTGGAAAGCTTGAATACTCCTTTCAAAATATGAGGTGGTGGCTCTTGTTTCTCGATCTGTAAATTCATCTCCGAGGGTGGAGGAGGAGCTTCTAGGCTGGTACTATCTTTTGAAGAGGCGTCATCTTGAGAGAGAGTGGCTATATCGATTTTTGCGTCGACCATTTTGATACAAACATGGTCGCCATCTTGCGATGGTGGATTTTGACTCCCACCAGACACATTTTCGGTGTTCAAAGAACTCGAGGCTAAGTGCTGGTTGTGAGGAAAAGGATTTGTAGCATAGCGGGTGGAAGATTTAAAAGCCTCGCAGCCTCCGCAAGTTTGGGGCGTAAGTGTGTAAGGTGATCATCTGTACAAAGTTTACAAGGAAACTTAGCCTTATGCTTTTATTTTGTTCCCTCTCTAGCATTATCATTCTGTTTTCCATTATTATTTGTGTCCTTGGGTTTATTCTTCCCACCTCTATGATTATTTTGACCTTTCTGTTTATTCCCATTTGGTTGTTGGTCACCATTTGGGTTTTTCGACGATTGCACGGAATGTACATCTACTGATTGGGTGGGTTTGGGGGATCCATATGAAGTTGGTCCTCCGACAGACTTCATTTTCGAGTCTGCGGACTTTACATTGGTGGACCCCAAAATGCCATTGGCATGGGGCCTAGGACCTTGTCTAGAATCATGAGTCGATCGTGGTGCATTGGGAAGAAGGTGGTATAACATCCCAGACTGAGCATAGATCAAATTGAATTGTTGGGCTCTAAAAATGGCCTCTTCCTCACTGAAGACCCCGGAGGTAGCAACGTCTTTTGAAATAGGAGCGTACAAAGATTTCAAAAACCATTCTAAAATAAAGGTCAGGGGTATGGGAGTCTTAAATAATCATTTTCACCTATGCCATTCCTAGATATGATCCAAAATATGAGTACCAAAACTTTGGCGTAAAGTTGAAAAATGTTCAAGGCCAACATCATAACAAATGGGTAGTTGAAACTGGTTAAGAAAGGCTAGCACTAACTATTGAAAAGACCCATATGTTCCCCCAGGTAGCTCAATATACCATTGTGATGCAATCCCGATAAAAGTGCATTGAAACAATCGTAATCTTATAGAATCATGATTCAAAGAATTCGATGAGCAACAGAGGTGAAAAGTAGTGACGAGATCACTAGGGTCCTCGCCATTCTTACCTTCAAACTTTGGAATGTCTGACGAAATCTTGGTGGGGACAGGGGGCCATGTGGGATCATGACTCCCTAGGTTGTTCATTAGTTAAGAAAAATATGACAGATTAAACGTGGCCAGAAAGGGAATACAGGGTTGCGACACCTGACCCCATCCTCTTGCAAAAGACTGAGTATTAGGAGCTATGTTCCATCCAGGATTCTGGTAAGGACCAGAACCTTGTTCGGAATTAAAAGACCCTCCTCCAGGGGGTTCCCAAGACATAATACTGACCTCCTCTGGGTGGGAATCTAGAGGATTGAAGTGGAGTCGTTATGCCAAAAATATTTTTTGCATTCAGCATTGAGGGGATAGGGATATAGGGTGGAACTTGTCCACTAGTTTGGTTGTTCCATCCAACCATAGAAGGATTAGACCTGGGGTTAGGGAAGGGGACACTTCCTACATTAGGATTCTCTTCGGGAACATGAGAGCCAACAAATGGCAAGGGAGTGTAAGGAGGTGTGGTGCCCCCAAGTCCAAGGCTAGTGTTATTGCCAACAACTGGGATGGCAGTCGAAGACTACAAAGCGAAACTTGGCATATCATAAGAAAATGGACTAGTAGCCATGGGGATGGTCTGAACATTGTAACTCAGCAAGTGGCCAAAACCCCAAAAAGGGTTAGAGGCAAGAGATGAAGCATTGACTATGGGATGAGCCATAGTACTGGTGTAGGCCTCTGGCACTGCAACTGTAGCGGCTGCAGGTGTCGAAGGAGTGCAATTAAATATAGTGGGATTGGGAGTTGATGAACTCCTAGTGTTATGAAGACTAGACTCAGTGCTCATCCTTGTGGGATCACAAGTCTGAAAAGTGGATGTGTGTGTACCACTCCTGATAACTCTATGCCTTTTAGAAGGCAATATCTCAAAAACCGGTGGTAACTGTAACAACCGATGGGACCTGCGAGGAAACTGGTACGACTCCACTACGACTTATGACTCTCAACAAATAAAAAGATATCCTAAGGCCAACTATTAATCAAAGAGCATACTAAAAATTCAAACGACCAATATGCATGTAAACGGGTTAAAGTGGTTGAGTGGCCTCCCTCGCTAAAGAAGGTATGCCTCATCTAGGAGGGACCTGAGACTCCCTGCTAATGTTTGGAGGTAATAGAATCAGTTATAAGGGCCTTCGTAGGCTTAACAACTAGTCGGTTATACCCACCGGGAGAGGTAATCCTCCATAAAGGCTGTGTGCTCTCCGACCCCTATCTTACTCAGGATATAAGAAGAATAACCCCTGCAAGTAACCTATGAGAAACCTAAGTCAAGCAACTAATAAACCATTGTATAACTGATGCACATGCGAGCAACCATAAGTCTGGATCACCGTATGGGCAGGGTAGCAAAGCCCGAAACCTTGAAAGCACCACCTCTCACAGAGGTATGGGCACTAGCAAGATCCCCAAATACGAATAAATCCACAGAAATATCTCTAATGCTAGGTGAGTATCTAGGGGTTATCCCTTCAACTAACTTCATGCGACCTCGTGATTAAATCTAGTGTGAGCGGAGCCTCCTGATATTACCAATTATACAATGGATTTCTCAACTCCCTATCTCAGACACATAAGTTGATTTAATTGCCTTGGAGAAGTTTACTCACAAAGTCCTATTCCAAGGCACTAAATCCTAGGCTAGTTTGTGCACCCTAAAAAATAAAATCGTGACTAATCAATTTTAGTTTAAAGTGTAAATTTTGTTGGTCTTGATTACTCAAAAAGGTATGGAAATGAAACTCATGGTGTTATGACTCTGCATAAAAATAAAAATAGATATAATGAAAAGCCTAACTTTAACTTTTCAATGAATGATATGCTAAATAAAACAGTGCAATCTTCAATTTTTATTCTGCAACTCAGAAATAAAATGCAATCTTTCGCTAAATGTGCTAAGCTANCAGAGATAGCTACCACCATTCGAGCAAGTTTTAGTTCTGCAGTTTTACAGTTTCAACCTATTTCATTATTTAATAGAAGATATTGTTCACTGGATATTTGTGTTATTCTTCCTATCTCTATGTTTATGATATTCAGTCTATTAATCAGTTCATTCCACTCCTAAATCCGAATCAGGGCATCACTACACTTTCCAAGGAATCACAATTGGTTCTCTAGAGATCATTAGCTCACATTGTATCAAAAAACTTCTTAAAAATGGGAATTCAAGAATTATTTCTTAATTTCATGCCATTCAAGCCTTTGAAACACCTTATTAACCCATCAATCCTGACATGCAATTAGTCTTTTCGAAAAACCAATCCTTCTTTGAAACACCCCAAGGAATACCACCCTCATAAGGTGTGCATGACCATTATATTCCAGTCATACCAGGTAGCCTCCCACCCAATGTATGCCCTTATCACCACCCATTTTCCCAAAAAATGAAATAAAAAATATAGTTTAGGAGTTGCTAGTTTCTAGTGTAATCTTCCCTAGTACTAGTCCTTATTTATCACCATTTGTTATGGTCATCAAAAACCAAGGCACTTGGCACATGTATCCTGACGTTTGATATCTCAACAAAATAATAGTCAAGGTTAATCTCCCCATTCCCTTCATTTACGATCTCTTATATGAGCTCATAGGTGCTCAATTATTATCCAACTTTATCTCTATTCAAGCTATCACCAAATCCATGTGAAGGAGGTAGAGATTCCCCAAACTACTTTTCACACTCATGAACGTGATTATGTATTCTTGGTGATTCCATTTTATCCTTTGTGATGCACCTTCCACATTCCAAAGCATCGTGGACAACATCTTTGAACCCTTTCTCCATCATTTTGTCCTTTCCTTTTTCTTATGATATCTTGGTCTACAATAAAACTTGGCACACCAATGTCACCCATGTGGATCATCTCTTACAACTACTTGTTAATCATTGATTTTTCTCAAGAGGTTCAAATGTGCCTTTTGGTGTCTCTAAAGTCGAATATTTGGGTCATATTCTTTGTCACAATGTTGTACATGTAGACTGGAAGAAAATTGAAGCAATGAAGAAATAGTCACATCCAAAAACTCTTAAAACTTTACAAGGTTTTCTTGGTCTCACTAGTCACTGCAAAAATTTCATCAATAACTATAGTAAGATTTTATCTCCCCTCACCACCTTGCTTAAAAAAATGTTTTCAATTGGAATGAAGCCACAAAGAAGGCCTTCCAAGATTTGAATAATTCTATGTGTACAACCCTAGTACTCACTCTTCCAGACTTCACTAAGAATTTTGTTTTGGAATGTGATGCCTCTGGTAAAGGCAGAGAAGTAGTACTCATACAAGAGAGAAGACCATTGGCCTTTACTAGCAAACAAATCTATGTGTGGCACTTGGGAAAATCCACCTATGAAACAAAGATGATGGCTATATTACATGATGTGGATATATGTTGTCCATTCCTGCTTTGGAAATGTTTCTATATTAAAATAGATCATCGCATCCTGAAAATACTTCATGGAACAAATGATTTCATCCCCTTAGTAATAGAAATGGGTCAATAAAATGTTGGTATATGATCTAAGATAATTTATAATAAGGAAAAAGATAATTTGGTAGAATATTCTCTCTCTCAAAAGTATGAAGAGGAAAGGTCTCTCTTTTCACTCCCCTTCATTGTAGAATATTGGTTGAATTATGTCTACAACGAATGGTTCACATATTGTTGGATTACTGAGAGGGGGGGTGAATCAGTAATAGAGCAATTATAATATTTTTTAACCAAATAATTCAAGTGTTATATCAATGTACAATTATCATCCAATAATGAGCAATGAATAAATGAACAAATGAACAATCATACACATACACAGTGCACCAGTGTTTTACATGGAAACCCAAAGTAGGAGAAAACCACATAATTATTTTTCTTATATGTCTTGAAGAATTACATTCATTGGAAGCACCAAATTCCTTTGTTTTCCAGCTACAACTGGAATGAGGCTCCAACCCCCTATTTTCTAAGGCTGCAACCTGAGGGAAGCTCCAACTCCCCAATTCTCTGGCTACAACCAGAAGGAGGCTACAACCCTCTATGTTCTTCGGCTACAACTAGAAGGTGGCTACAACCACCTATCCTTTCCACGTCCATCCACACTGAAGTAGAATTAGAATGATGAAACCATTGTCACACTATCACTGTGAGATATATCGTAATAAAACTGTACCAATAAACCTGAACCATACATCAACCTGTACCTCAACCTGTAATAAACATGTACCATAAACAAGTTAATCAACCATGCACCAACTTGTACCAAACAACCTGTAATCAACCTGTACCATAAAAAGGTGCATCCAACCATGTACCAAGTATGTACCAATCATGTGTCAACTACTCATCAACTATGATTCATCAATATATACCAACATAATGAACTATACACCTCCAACTCATCAACTACTTGTCTCAACCATGTACCCAACATGTACCTCAACCAAAATCCCTCATCAATTTCATCATCCAAATATGATTTGTAACTCTATAATAGACCTGGTGTATATGATCACATACCTGCAAACTATCCTTAACTTTAACAACAAGAGACTAGCATTTTCATCAAACCTTTCTTTAGGTAAATAACATACCTTAAAAAGCATCATCAAAAGAATTTATCCTTCCTTGAATTCCAGACTTCTTTTCTTCACCTTCCCTCAGAAAGTTTTCTTAGATATCCTTTGGTTACCTTATAAACCTATAGTTATTCAATATGCTCAAGCTTGTTCTCAAATTAGAGAGCCTTGCCTCTTATTTATACTCTCCAAGTAGCTTCCTTAAAAACATCTTTGTTGGCCCTTGAGCAAGTTTTGGGAGTTTCTTGGTCGTGTTGACCTACTTTGGGACTTTGACAGCATGTCAAAGGAGGAGCGCAAGACGAAGCAGAGATCACGAGATCTCGGCCCCCTTTAGGGCCTCTTTTTGGGTTTTTGGGAATATGTAACGGGAAAGGGATGTCGGCCCATGGCTTTACCCATGTTTAGGCCTATTTTATAATGTATAAATAGATACCTAGGCGATGTAGGAAAAGGCCGATGAGATAAGTGCCAAGTGCAAGTAATAGTTGTATATTCTCTATGCATGTTGTGTGATACTTGCAAGGCTAAGTGCAAGTGACTGTAAGAGATTGAGTAGAATCTTTTGTGCTATAACCTAACTTGAGGAAGGAGGATCTGGCAAGGTGCACGCAGATCTCTTCTCCTATGTGGAGTGGGGTTTGTGTGGCTTTGTGCATGTAGATGACTGATTGAAGATAATAAAGAAGAAGAGTTGGTGGATGTAGCCCCAATATGGGGGTGAACCATGTAGACACTGTGTTATCTTGCTTGGTGCTTGTCTGAATGTGTTTATTTCTTCTTTCTTAGTGCTTTGAGATGATTAGATACATTTTCTTATGCTCAGTGCTAATGATGTATGGAATTTTAGATCTAATATACATGAATATGCTCAGTGCTTGATCAATTACATCTGACCTATTTTACTTATGCCAAGTTATCATATATGGTAGATTACTATGAATACTACGAGGCTCTATTTTATCAGTGAAGTAGATAATGATTGCATGTTAAAGAACTGACGGTGCTAAGGGATTTACTAAGTTGTATAATCATAGATCTGTGTCCTAGCTAAGGTTGCAGACACTTGAGTCCTGCAACCACCCCTACCTCTACCTCGGGTGAGACTTCATCTGCTTCGCAGGTGTTGCCGAAAGGGTCGGTAGTTAGGCTTTTGTTGGTGCTCTCTTGTAGCATTGATTCTTGGGTCTACCTCTGTGCCAACAAATGGTTCCATTTCCGGGACCTGAAACTATGATTGCTGGGAACTGAGAAAGAGGAAGCTATGTGCAAGGATTCATCCTGAAATTATGAAAGCTCTGTGCGTAGATCTGTTCCTTAGTGCAAAATATTCTATTTGATCTGAAAATCTCTGTACTAAAGAGAGAAGGCCAGATATGAAGGAAAGAAGTCCAATCTGAAGAAAGGAGGTCGGATCCAAAGAAAAGAAGCAAGATCTGAAATCTTTGTGCTCTAAGAAAGGTAAAAGTAATAATTTATGAGGTAAGATCTGCAAGCTCTGTGCTCTAATAAAGGTAAGAATAGTGAAAAGTTCTAGATCTAAAAGCTTTGTGTTCTATAGAGATAAGATAAGTGGAAATTTTTATTTCTAGAGTATGAATCTAGGTATGTTTGATAGATTTTGTCCTAGTTTGAAAGCTAGGGTATTAATAGATGAAAAAATGTTTGATATGAATAGATCTAATAAGAATAATGAAAGATATGTTATACCTATGCATAGAAAGAATGTTTGGATTAACAAATGGATGCAGGATCCTAGAGAGAATTTGTTTCACGTTAGCTCATATGATCCTAGTGCGCAATACATAAGAAGCTGATGATCATTGAAAAGGAAGAGACGATTAACCTGTTGGAAAATATTTAACAGACAGCGAATGCTTGTCATTGATGGCAAGTACAACAATGAAGGTGGGCATTATGAGAAGACGCTGCAGAGAAGATTCGATTAAGCTCAGAAGCGATGGCATGATCAGAGTAAGCGGAACAAAGTAAGTTCAAGAGGAAAAGTAGCATTTCTTATCGCTGGATCCCATTTACAATTTTCGATGACCGTCAGATCAAGTGTTGACTGGGACTATTGATTTGAGACTCCATTTTGGAGTTTCGCGACTCGCGACATGGAGAGGCAAGAAACATAACTATCAAAATCGTGATATGCAAAATCGTGATTTAATCATAGCCGTCAGATCAAATTTTTGTTTTGGATAGTTGATCCAGCTTCATCTTAGAGTTTTGTGACTCACGACATGGAGAGGCAAGAAACATAACTATCAAACTCGTGAGATGAGAAATCGCGATTTAATCGTAGCCTTCAAGTCAAAGTTTTGTTCTGGACCGTTGATCCAGCTTCATCTTGAAGTTTTGTGACTCACGACATGGAGTGGCAAGAAACATAACTATCAAACTTGCGAGATGCAAAGTCGCGATTTAATTGCAGCTGTCAGTTCAATGTGTGATTTGAACCATTGATCTGACTCCATCTCAGAGCTTCACCTATCGCGACTTGGAGAGGCAAGAAACATAACCACTGAACTCACGAGATGCGAAATCATGATATGATCTAAGCCATTGAATTAAGATCAGATCTGGACCGTCGAATCATAGGACAAGTCATTGACTTGGAGTCAACGGAGCCTGGTGTGGAAACTCGCGAGATGTGAGATCGCGATAAGATCTGGACTGTCAGATCTATGGAGATTTCAATCGTCGATCAGACTCAATGAATTTTATAAACTTGTGAAATATAAAGTGCCTTTTTGGCATAGCCTATGGTCACCGCCAGTCATCACGAGAAGGGAAGGAGTCAGTTCAGATAAGTTCCATTTCAGGGTTTCGGGATTCGTGACTTGGAGAATCGAGATGCCTCATCTCTGGAATCACGAAATGTGAATTCGCGAAAAGAACTTTTTGAATAAGTTTTTGTTCATGGCCTTGGTCATATATAGGAAGGACCTAGTGAAGATAGGCTCTGCCTCGAAATTTCAGGGATTGCGTCTGGGAGTGTCAAGAGACAGAATCATACAAATGCAGAAATAACGAAGAGGTGAAATATCGCTATAACCGGTGGTCACCGCTTGTGGTCATGTAGAGGAGGGAGCTAGAGCGTCCAAGCTCCTTTTCGGAGCTTGCAACATGAAGAGTCATGATTTCTCATCATAGAATCTCTGAATTGCGAAAGTGTGAAACACATAAATCACAGGTAATCCAACGGTGCAGATGAAACTGAAGGAGATCGGAGGGCTACTGTTGCACGTCACAGTGTAACTGCCCGAACCACTGATGGTGTCTGCCAGAGGACTCAAAGACACTTTGGGGTGATTGACAGAGGAGATGAAGAGTCTCTAGGAATCTTCAAGAGGGATGAATTTTCTCGTGGAGGCGATCGATAGCTGGATGAGCATTGAAGCCTGTAACTGGAACAGAGAAGGTGAGCTCGTCTGTCACAAAGAAGATGAAGAGTTTCAAATACCAGAGAGGCTGAGGAATCTTAGCATAACATACAGTGATGCTGAACGAGTGGGAAAATGGCCAGAGAAGATGAAGAGTCACGATGATGATCAGATAGAGCACTCGAGTTGTGGAGGATATCAGCGTGGTATGAGTATGCAGAGATTTTGTGCGCATTGCATGCACAAGGTGCACAAAAGCTATAAATACATAGTACAGAGAAGAGATGTGGTTGTTGTTGAAGGTGATTCATGCATAAAGAAGGATCAGAGGGAAAAATTTGAAAAGAACAGAAGAAGAATTGTGCAGCGAATGGACATGGCGCATAGAGCATAAAAGAAGAAGAATAGAATGGGTAGCAGATGCATGCTGGAAGACAACGAGGAAGTCTGAGTAGCAAAATCTTGTAGAACAGTGATGAGACTGATAAGTTGTTATTGAACACTATATCACTGTAATAGGATTCAATATTTCATGTTCATAATACAGGGAAGTTGGGAGGTGTTAGGGAGGACTGGTGTCCTCAGAGGTTCAAGTGGGGGCTTGAACATAGGGAGTTGGTGCTTCCTTCTAGTTGGTTCTAGAGAAACCAGGGAGTTGGTGCTTCCTTCTAATGGGTGCTAGAGAAAAACAGAGAGTTGGTGCTCTCAGCAAGTTGCATCTTGCATAACATAGGTTGTAGCCTCACAATGAGTTGGTTCTCAAATGTATGATAATGTAGAGAATGTAAATAATACTTATCATATAAAGAAGAAGAGGTTTTTACCCTATATGGGTTTCCTTGGGAAATATTTGTCTCTGTGTTTCTCATATATGTGACTGATGTTGAATGTGCCATTGTTCATTTCCCTACATTATTGTGATCATCATTGAGTGCCTTGTAAATATGTTAAAAGAAGCATAATTGTTTAAGCACAGGAACAACTGATTCACCCCCACTCTCAGTTATTCAACAGTTGGTATCAGAGCTAGCCTTTTTATCTAATGGTAGATCCTAGAGCTTAAACATGTCAAGCCATGAAGGAAATTCAACCAATAAGGCCCCTCTGTTCAATGGAACAAACTTTGCCTTCTGGAAAGTTAGAATGAG
>JZKD02S0072422.1:6198-17691 GCA_000966675.3 Picea glauca | reverse complement strand
GTACTTAAGCCATCATCACTACTGTACTTGCCATCAATGACAAGTCTATGCTGCCTATAAAACATGCCAACAATCCTTTGTACATTCTTCCTGCACCCATGCCATCTTCATTGCTTTGTCATCATCTAGCTTCTTCTGCCATAGACGATTGCCATTAATGACAACCTTGACATTCTGAATCCTCTCTGCTATTGCCATATTTCCAACAGTGTCTTTGATCCTCTGTACCAATGCGCGATCTGTAGCCTTCCCTAGGTAGAACTCCTATGGATTAGGTGCCTGCATCCTCAGTCTGGTGATCCTATGGATCAGCATCAGATAAACTGTGACGTGTTTGTCTAACCATAGATAGTCTCCATGGTAACATTATAGAAGGATCTTAACACATGCGTTAACCTCCTGGTGCCTTCCAAAGTGTGGAATATTCATTACATTCAAGAGGGTGGACTGTGCGAGGTTCATAGTCCATGGTTGTGGGATTATTTTCAATTTCTTCCCCTTCATCTTGGTCAAATACTTGTAAGGGGAAAGCATGTTGTAGTTCTTGTAGTCCTCTAGGTTGAAGTCACTGAATTTTAATGTCATGATATTATCTTGTTTTGTTCTCACTACTCGTATCCCCTTCGGGAGGTACGTAGTAACCATGGTGTAATTAAAGTGTCTCATCTCGATGCTTTGTTCTCTTCTCTGTTGCAGGTTGGGATGGTCCAGATCTGCGAGCAGTCGACAAAGAAGCTTGTACTCCTCTCATCGTTGAAGCTTGCGCTCTGAAAGACATCACCTTCTCATCCATAAGATCGATCAGAACTTCGTCGATGACTTTTTCTATAGCACTGAGCTCGTTCGACATGCACGCTTAGATCGAATAACTCAAGTGGATGAATGAGTGCTCAAAGAAAATAGAATGGGTGTCGATCTCGATAAATACAGCACAGTAGCAATGAGTTGCCTAGGATACAATTCTCAAAAAAAAATTTGGTGCAACATTCAACATAATAAGTAGCCAACGTGGTAACAGATATCTCCAACAGACAAGAGGTCTTCATTAATGTAGTTCTGCCTGTTATGGGGCAGTTCCAATGGTATGATGGAGAGCTTTCTGGTCATAACTGTTGTTCTGATTGTTCGGGGTTGTCGGTCTAATGGTCATAGTACCTTCAATGGCTATGTTTCTTCATCATGGCTAAGTTCCATGTTGCGTTGTTTTGATATCTTGATAAAGTTCCAGTTTTTTAAACCTTCCTTCTGCAAATTCCCCTCTGAAGCATTTTGTAACTTTTATATCTTTTCTCTCTTCTTACTAATCTTTTGATCCTTCTTCCTTGTGATCTTCATCTTAGTGTTCCTCTTTCCATTCTAATTCTTATCTCCTTTTAGCATAGTAACTTCACGTTGTTGAGATTATTTCATAGGGTTCGAGAGTAGTACTTATTTTCTGTCTTTGGTAGGTTCTCCACTCTTCTGTAAGTCTTCTTGTGTTCTTTTAACTTCGACATCCAGGTTTCTAGTATTTAGTAGCTTCGATTGGTCTTCTTGTTCCTTCAGTAAGTGTGCTATCCTCTTCATCATGAAGTCTCTTAGTTCTTTCTTCTTCTTCTCTAGGGTCTCCTCTTCTTTTCTTCTGGTCTGATCTCTCTCAATCAAGGGTTTTCCAAATAACATAGAAAATGGGGCATTGTTCCCAACAAATTTAACAACCTCAAATTTTTCCTTTGTCGAAGTTCCATGAGAACTCATAGATATCTAGGTGAGTCTTCCACATAGGGTTATCAACTTTCCTCTAAATAATCTTATTCCTGCCAATGAAGGAATCATAGCAGGATTTCCCAAAATTTCCCATGTTTTTTCTATCATGATATTCATTTATGTTTCCTCATCTAGAACATAGGCAATGTCGAAGTCTCCTATTCTTGTTTCTATACACTCTTTTTCTTTGAATATCTCTGACAAGTTAATATGTTGTTGACCATTCAGGGTTTGTTTCATTTGCAGTAATACAATCTCTGATTCTTTCTAGGGTTCTATCATGGTTTCAGTTTCTTGGCCTTTCTCAGGGTTTTCTTGTCTCATATTCATTCTTTCAATCTTATCAATCATTCTAGGGCAGTCCAAAACTTCATGATCTATAGCTTGAAAACAAATACAACTAGGTCTTCTATTAGGGAAATCCTTAGCAATATGTCGTGGTCTCCTACAACTATAACAAAGGGTTAATCCTCTCTTTCTTTTAAATGATCCCCAGCCTTATCTGTACTGCGCACTAGGGTCATAGTGGTTAACCTGCAAAAAATTCTTGCTAGGATCCTGCATCCAATTGTTAGTCCAAACATTCTTTCTATGCATAGGAATAACATATCTTTCATTATTTCTATCATATCTACTTATATATCATCTTCTTTCATCTAGTTGTTCTCTACTTTTCAAGCCAGGGAAAAATTTATCAAACATACCTAGATCCATACTTTTGAAATAAATTTTTTCACTTATCTTTCATTTTCGATCAAAATTTTTTACTGTTCTTACCTTTATCAGAGTACAAAGCTTCGAGATCTTACCTCTTTTCTTTAGATCTAACTTCTCTTCTTAGCACAGAGCTTTACAGGTCAAGTAGAATACTGCACACTAGGGCAACAGATATACACACAAAGCTTTCCTTTTTCTATCAATTCCCAACAATCACAGTTTCAGGTCCCGGCAACGGAACCATTTGTTGGTAAAAGGGAAGACACGTGGTTCAATGCTCAAGAGCGCACCTACAAAACCCTAGCTACCGACCCTTTCAACAACACCTACAAAGCATATGAAGTCTTATCCGAGGTAAAGGTAGAGGTGGTTGTATGACTCATATGTATGCAACCTTATCTGGGACACTGATATGTGATTATAACACCTTAACAAAGCACTTAGTGGTTATAGTTCATCAGTATTTAACCAGTATCTACTTCACAGATAAAACCCTAAGTATAGAGCATCGCAGTATTCACCCAGATCTAGTATATTCAAGCACTAAGCACATTCACATAGGTTAGATATAGCATTCATCTATATTATTAAGCACAAAGAATCAACATATCTATCTATCATTCATCTATATCAAGTACTTAAGCAAGTAAACACATGAACACATAACACATCAATACATCGCACCAAGCACAACAACACAGGATATACGTGGTTCACCCTCGGCCTGGGGCTACATCCACCAACTCTTCTTCTCTTTTATTGTCTTCTGTCAAGATTCTACATGTACTGAGCCACAAAATCCTACTCCACATAGGACAAGAGATCTGCACGTACTTCGCTAGATCCTCCTTCCCAAGCTAGGTTACAGCACAAAGCCTTCTTACAATGCACAAATCTATCTTACAATTACTTGCACTTAGCTCTGCAAGTTCTCGACACACAGTATTCACACAACCAATTTTATCACACAGATCCAACCACTAGCTCTCTTATTTACTCTATCTACTTATTTATACATTCCAAAACGGGACTAATATCGGTAAAAACCCATGGATCGATATCCCCATACCCGTTACATAAGCCCAAAACCCAAAAATCCCTAACAAGGGGCTGAGATCCTGTGATCTCCACTTCGAATTGTGCATCATCTTTGACAGCCTGTCAAAGTCCCAAAATAGGTCAAAAGTGACCCAGGATCTTCAAAACTTGGTCAAGGTCCAACAGGTTCTGTTGCTGGCATTTGCTTTTTCCACTGGACATGTTGCTTAATTTCACAATCTTGACCATATTGAGTTGTTCCTTCAGCTTCACTTACATGAAATTTATACAAGTCTGTGACATTAAAAATTGGAGATATGCCCATCTCTGATGGAAACTTCATTTCATAAGAATTATTTGAAAATTTTATGAGGATTTTACAAGGCCCATTCTTCTTAAACTTTAGTTTTTTATATTCTCCTTTTGGGACTATTTCCTTCCTCATATGTGCCAAAATTAGTTCTTCAATTTCAAATCTCTGCACTCTCTTATTCAAATCTCCTCTTCTCTTAGGTTGTTTTTTTGGAGCTTCTGCTTTACTTACTCATGGGTTTCTTGCATTACTTTAGAAAATTCCTCTCCATTTGCACTTATTTTCTCCGCTCTTCCTAAATTTCTGACTTGAGAAACTCCCCTTGGATACATTCCATACATAATATGGAATGCACTCTAGAATGTGCTTCTATTGGGAGAATCATTGTAGGAAAATTCAGCCTGAGCAAGTACCTGATCCCACTGTTTGGGTTGTTCTCCAACTAGACTCCTCAAAATGTTTCCCAAACTTCTATTAACTACTTTAGTTTTCCCATCCGTCTGTGGGTGATAAGTTGAACTATAGCTGACATTTGTTCCAATATTTTTCCACATGGTTTTCCAAAAGTGTCCAAGAAATCTAGTGTCTCTATCTAAAAAAATATTTCTTGGAAGTCCATGCAACCTCACAACTTCCTTAAAAAATAAATTGGATATGTGTGTGGCATCACTAGTCTTAAATCAAGGAATGATATGAGCCATTTTAGAAAATATGTCCACAAATACAAAAATTGAATCATGGCCCTTTTGTGTCTTTGGAAAACCTAATACAAAATCCATGTTGATTGAATCCCAAGGTCTACTTGCAATTGGAAGCGGTGTATACAAACCTGTATTCTTACTCGTACCTTTTTCATGGTGGTAGATTTCACACTTGTCCACAAAATTATGTACATATGTTCTCATCCTTGGCCAAAATAAGAATGCTTCAGTTGTTCAAAGGTTTTATCATGTCCAAAATGTCCACTCAGCCCTCCATTATGCTTTTCTTTAACCAAATCCTCCCTCATTGGGCATCTGGGAATACATAGTTGATTGTTCATAAAAAAAAAACCATCCTGTAACATATATTCCAGCCATGGGCTTCTGTCCTTCACTACTAGATTTATACAAGCTTCAAAATCCTCCTTAAATTATGTATCTTCCACATACAACTCTTTCATGAAGTCAAACCCTGTGACTTGTATTTGGATTTCCTGTATCACCAAAGTTCTCCCGCTTAGAGCATCTACAACTTTATTAGATTTTCCACTGATATGATTCAAAACAAAAGTAAAATTCTGCAAATATGCAACCCATTTAGTGTTATTTTGATCTAATTTTGGCTGTTGCATTATATACTATAAGGCATGATTGTCTAAATACAAAACAAACTCCCTGAACAACAAATAATGCCTCCATTCTTAAGTGCTTGAACTACAACATATAATTCTTTGTCATAGTATGAATATTTATTCCTTGCTTCATTTAGTTTCTCACTAAAATAAACTATGGGCTTCTCCTCTTGGCTCAAAACTTCCCCTATGGCTTATCCACTAGCATCAAACTTCACTTCGAAAGGCTTTTGAAAATCTGGAAAAACTAAGATGGGATGCTCTGTGATATTCTTCTTCAACAGTTGAAATTTCTTTTCACCTTCCATAATCCATGTAAATGGTTGTTTGTATCTCGTAATGGCCTCAACTATTGGAGCACATATCTTGTTGAAATTCCTAATAAATTTCCTGTAAAAGCTTGACAATCCATGAAATCTTCTAACTTCAAAAATATTTTTGGGAGAAGGCCACTCGTGGATAGTACTCAACTTCTCAAGATCCATTTTCATCCCCTCTCCAAAGATAAAAAAACCCAGATATACAAGTTCATATTTAAAAAATGAGCACTTCTTCAGGTTAATTAACAATCTCTCCTACTACAACTTTCTCATGACATATTTCATATGTCTCAAATGATCTTCTTTGGAATCACTGCATACCAAAAATATCAACCAAGTATACTATAACAAAATTCCAAACGAATTCTTTCAACACTTCATTCATTAATCTCATGAAGGTACTAGGTGCATTTGGCAACCCAAGTAGCATTACCAGCCATTCATACAATCCATCACTAGTCTTGAATGTAGTTTTCCATCCATCTCCTTCTCTAATCTTGATTTGGTGATAACCACTCTTCAAATCAATCTTGGAAAAATACCATGCAACTTTCAAATAGTCCAATAAATCATCCATTCATGGCAATGGAATTCTGTACCTAATTGTAATTTTGTTGATTTCCCTCGAATCAGTGCACATCCTCCAGCTCCCATCCTTCTTTGGCCTTAGTATTGTTGGCACACATGGACTCAAAATTTCTTTGACCAGTCCCTTGTTTATCAACTCTTGTACTGGATTTCTTATTTCCTCATTTTCATGAGGGTTCATCCTATATACAACCTTGTTAGGTAGGATTTCCCTAGGTATCATATTGGTGTGGTGGAAGATACTTCTTTTGGATGGAAACTCACTTGGAAAATCATCCACAACAATGTCATGATATTCATTCAAAATATATTGAATTTCAATAGGTAGGTATGAAATTTTAGTGGTTGTAAATACTAATTGAGGCTTATTAATCAAAGAAAAATTAACCTCATTACTTTCAAGTTGCAGCAAAAACTCTTTTCCACTCATCAACAAAAGTTTTGGACTATTGGTTTCCGTTGTACCTTCTCCTTGCAGTGGTACCAAAGTATGATTTATCCCATCCTTCTGAAACTTATAGATATTCTTCTTCCCCTCATGTATGTCATTTCTATCAAACTTCCATGGTCTACCCAATAAGATGTGACACACATACATTGGCATAACATCACAAAGAATCTTGTCTTTGTAGCTGTCTAATTGTAAATCCACTTCACACTACTCATTTACCAATAACTGATGACATTTTTGCATCCAAGACACTTTGTAAGGTGTCGGGTGCTTAATCTTCTTCGAATTCAATTTCTCTACCATTTATGTAGACACCATTTGTTTTGTGCTTCCACTGTGAATTACCACCTTACAACAATTTCCCTTGACTTTAAATATATTCCTAAACAAAGTATTCCTTTGATCTAGCTAAATAGATTCTTTCTCAGGATTCAATAATACTCTCTTCAACAATAGATATTCACCTATCTCTGGTACATTCTCATCTTCTTGTACCTTTGTTTCTCCTTATATTGGAGCAACAACAACATTTCTTTGGCATGTTTCCTTGTTCTCTAGACACTCAAAGGATCTATGTCCAAGATTTCCACACTTGTAACATATGGATTCTGTTCCTCTTCCTCTACCTCTTCCACTAGGAGAGAATATTATTCATTTGGAGTCATCTTCTGGTTTCTTTTTATGACTTCAGCCACTACTTCCATCTCTTTGTGATGTTAGTTTCCCTTTTCCTGATTTATGTCCTCTTCCTTTGGCAAAGCCTTTCCCTCTATTAGACTGCTTCCTTGCAATCTTGTCTTCATCCTTCAAAGCAATATGATAAGATTCCTCCATTGTCCTTGGAGTTAACATGTTGATCTAATCTTGGATGTCCATTCTACGTCCATTCATATACCTGGATATCTTTTCTATAGTGTCTTCAACATAACCTGCTCTTATATTCATTTTGTAAAACTCTTCGTTGTATTCTCTTACAAACATTAATCTATGCCTAATATTTTTCATTTTTCTAAACAAATAAAGTTGATAGTCTCGGGGTAATAATTTACCTCTGAGTTTTGAACCATTTTGTCCCAACTCTTAATATTCTACTTGTTCTTCCTTCTTCTTTCCACCTGCACACCATCCCACCATAGAGTTCCATTCCCTTTCAGTTTAGTCACAACAAATTTCACCTTTTTATCATCATCCATCTCATCATATTAAAAAAACTTTTCCATGTCATTCATCTAGTCAATAAGCTCTCCAAGTTTCAAACTACCACTATAGTTTGGTATATCAGGCTTGGGTCTTGAGGTGGATCCTAAAACATGTATCAACATTATCAACTCAATTGGTTCTTGAACTATAGATGATTCTTCTTGAGGTTCTTCATCCTCGCTAACTCTTGAAAGACACACTGACACAAGGGGGGGGAGTGAATGAGTGTCTGACACTTTTGGCTACTTTTTACACTTTCATAGATTACCTAAATTAACTGAATAAGATGCATGTCATTCAATTAATTATTCATAAACATGTATAACACAAATTGTATGAAGTAGATAAAATATCATTCTTTTATTTATTTAACTTGAATAAATACATAAAAATTCAATCCTTTAATATCTTCAACTTCAACTGAATATGAGAAATCCAATTCTCTAATACAAGACACAACTTGTAGTTCTCATATCCAACTGATAAATGAGGAATCCAACCCTCATAACAAGACCCAACTTGTTGATATTAGATCCAAATGAGATGTGAGGAATCCAATCCTCATGACAATACTCAACTTGTAAACATGCACCAACCTAATAGAATGAACTTTCATTCAATCCATTATATATATATATATATAATGGATTGAATGAAAGTTCATTCTATTAGGTTGGTGCCTGTTTACACACACACCTTCTTCCATTCATATTATTTTACTTATGTAGTCCTCCAAAGGGTGTCACTTTTAAACAATGTGTCCTTTTGGAATGAAACATTTCACCCCTTCATTTAATTAACACAAATGGTAACTTTTATTAATTGATTTTCGTACACCAATTTAGACAACGATTTTCGTATGAATATTCTAAAGTGATGAAAATGAATTTTAAAATTATACGACATGGGTGTTTTGCAGAGCATGCCCAATTAGCCGACATGAAATAAATTTCCCCAAACAGTGTGTGAGGTGGCTGGTACAGACGGTTATTTGAAGGAAATTTGTCCATATTTTCCTTTCGTCATCGAATGTCAAGTGGACTTCAGTACATATTACCTTTTCGTGAATGTCTAAATCGACCTCCACATATCTCCTTTGTTGGTGATTATTTAAACACAACTTGTAAAAATTTTACTTGATGATTATATTAAAATAGGTTCCCTATCAGCTACTAGTCACTAAATATTTGACTTGGTCTCACCCTTTTTCGTATTTGCATCCTCATTCGACTGACAAACATATTTTTGGTCGACTCAACTAGGATAAATTTCAAACTGAGTATTTAAATTCTAGTCATCCCATCTTGCTTCAGCCTCGACCCAACTTGTATTTAAGTTTACTTCTACTTCGACCTTTAAGTTACTTATTTCTTGGACCGACTCAACTTGGAAGAAAACCAACTTGAGAAATTTGACTTTGGTCATCTCGAATTGCTTTGGATGACTTGTATTTCCCGACTCAATTTTTCTTCAAATTTGAACTTCAGTTGGTTGACTTGTCTTCGACTCGTCTTGAAATTGTTCGACTTGTCTTCTCCAACTTCAGTCAATCTCCAGGCTTGCATTTGGTTGACTTGTCTTGCAGTCGATCGACTTCCAGAGAACCAATCTTATTGTTTTTTGAATTGACTCGACTTGTGACTCAACGGTGTCAATGCTTCCTCACCAAACATCCACCATTGACATTCTGTCTCATCTCTGGACTCTTATCCAATTGAGATTTTCTTAATCACTTTTAATGAACCATGTCTTATTAACTTCTTTATTTTTGATTTGTATGGATCCATATTGGATTATCCATTTACCCTTTTTATCTGGAAAGTTTCTTCTTTTGTGCATGGATGTTAATGACACAATATCAAACTTATACAATATAGGATGAGTGTATTAAGTTCATACAATATATTAGTCAATATTGTCTTTCTACTGATATTCAAGTGACCTTGATAACATTATGTCCAACCTTCATAATATTATGTCCAATATTGACAATGCTTGACATTCAAGTCACCTTCATAACAATATGTCCAATATTGAAAATTTATCTCAAACCAATCAATCAATGATACTTCACCTATTTATCAAGTTTGACATCAATGACAACCAAATTGCCAACAATCTCCCCCTTTGTTATTGAAGGAAACCTTAGTAAAAAAATCTTACTTTCCTTATGAAATGTATTCTATATTTTGAGCCCTTTGAGTTCACTTTGTTTTACTCTTTATCTCTCCCCCTTTGAAAACAATGACAAAGGGAATATTTCTCTTCTCCCCCTGAGATGATGCTCCCTCTGTCTTTGTCCCATTTATTTTGGACTTTATTTTTATTGTTTATCTCTCCTCTTTTGACATCAATGACAAAGGAAAGAAAAATTTTATTGATTTTCTCCCCCTGTGAATGTGCCAGCTATTATCTCAATCTCTTTGGATTTTTGTGTTCAAATAGGGTTTTATTGTCTTCTCCTTTGTCATAATGAACAAGGGTGTGAAGCTTATTGATCTTCTTGATCTATTTCTTCTTCTTCTTGATATTCTTTAGTTCTTTGATTCCAAGAGATCTTTAATGTTCTTTCGTATCATTAATAACTTTGCTCTATTCATACTTTGTCTTTATATATTTTGAACTCCTTTTGTTTCTTTCTTCTTTAGATATTATTTGTTTTATTCATAACACTATTCTATAGACTCATTTTCTTTTGAGAGTTTATCATCATCAACATTGTTTTTTGCACCATTATCTTCTTCATCTTTTTCTTTAGAAATTATTCTTCCTTGAGATTGTTCCTCTTTATATGAAACACTTTGAATTTCACATTCCTTAATAGGAGTTTCATTAATCAGTTTATTGTTATCAATTTCTTCATTTTTAAGTGAAAGATATTCATTATCTTTCTTGCTTTCTACTTCAGATTTTCTTCTCCATATCTTTCCATAAGACACTATGTTTGATGAACTTTTTTTTTCTATATTTGTCCTTTGATATTTATCCTCTCTTATTTTCTTCCAAAGTTCATTAGATTTCCTTCCTGACTTGTATGGATTATTTTTCATGGGTTGTCTTCTTGATTTCCTGCAGTTTTGGGAGTTGTTCCCAAAATGATCACTTTTATAGCATCTCATGGTATGAAAAAACTTTGTTGTATGCCCAATAATTGCATCTCCAACATCTCGTTAAGTTATTGGAACTTCTTGAATTTTTATTTTCATGACTCTTGCATTTCAATGCTTTGTGACCAAAATTTTTACAAGAAAAGAAATAACCATTGAAGGTGTTTCCATACTCAAGTCTATTGTGACATGAGAAGTCTGTCTTTTGATATGTTTCATGTTTTTTAATTTTATAGCTTCCTCCTTTAATAAAGTTCACGGTTTTTATTTGATTTGTGATTGCACTTTTTCCTTTTGAGGAGGATAATGTTTTCTAATGTTTGTGAATGGTGTTCCACTTGCCACTTTCTTATTTCTTATTATACCAAAGACCCGTTTTGTCATCGATTGGTCTTTGAATGTTCCATATCTTATCTAGGATGGTTGAGTTGTTCTGGAATTTGACTGTTGATTTTGTCTTTTTATTCTTCTTTTTGAGGTTGGTAACTTCCAATTCCAACATGTGACATGTTTCTTCCTTTTTAGTCAACTAGATCTTCAAGCCTTATTCTATTTCCTTAGCTTCTTTGTTAAGAACCAATACCAGATCTGAAGATATAATCAACACAATTACTGAATACACAATAGATCCACAAAGCAATATAGAAGAAACCACACAATATTATTACCAAACCCTTGAG